>VMBQ01005795.1:24319-62746 GCA_007657795.1 Dreissena rostriformis
TTCCGGTGAGGTTACAATATACTAATGTTATACTCTGTGAGAAATCATCTTGATTTAGTTTACTTTATCAGAAGTATTAGAATAAGATAAGTCACTAAAAACAATTGTGTTATGTTGATGTTGACTTGATTGTCTTCAATCTAGTCGTTAGAACATGTGTACAAAACACACACACTATATATCAATAGTGTTGATATCACGAACATATGCAGTCAAGCCCGGACGCGAAAAATCGCGTTCGTATGGTGTCCTTTGATACACCATTTTCGTGATATGCTTGTGAGCATTAATTGACGTGTGAACTGGTAAACGTTCAAATAAGCCATTTTTTAAAGATAATATTTATGTAAAAGAATCGTACCACTAGCAAAATTGCAAACACACACACAAGAAATGGTGAATTGAACGGGGAATGCGCATCCACCTACAACTGTCGCTAAGGGTGGTGACCACGAGCGTCATTTTCAGAAGCGTTAATCAATTAAATTCTATCTTAGGAAACGTTCTACACAATACGACGGTAAGTATTTCATTAGAGATATGAAAAGCGATGTTCAACTCATGAAGCTATTAGATATAAACAAACGCGCCATTGGTTTGAAATCCAATGCCTCTTGAACGTATGGATCCAATATTTTAGCCTCGTTCTGGGAAAACTTTGTTTTAATGCATGTGCAGTCCGCACAGGCTAATCAGGGACGACACTTTCCACTTGTATGGATTTGTTCGTTTAAAGTAGATCTCTTCTTAGCGAAAATCCAGTTATGCGGAAAGAGTCGTCCCTGATTAGCTTCTGCAGTCCGCACAGGGGTGACACTTTAAGCACATGCATTTAGTCCAGTTTTCCGAAAACGAGGCTCGTTTATGTATGATCTAATAAAAAAATATTTAAGTGATATGAACAATAACTTGAAGTAACATTTTCATTATTTATTATTTAATGGGACGACGAGTTGCGTTACAGTGTTGGTTTTTAAATGAGAATGCATACACTATTAAAATCGATTATCATTACTGAACACGAGACTTCTCCAGCTAGCAAAAAGTACAAAAATCCGGAACTATTCATGCTGGAAAGAAGTTTAGTTTGATCGTAATTCATATGTTTAATGACAATTATTTTAAGCTTTGTCTTATCAAAGTATGGAAGTTCTTGTTTTACATTTTCGCTGCTTTCGGATCCAAACGCATCAAAATCGTTCTGTTTATTGGCCGATAAACAAGTACTTTTTTCAAAAAATATTTTCTTAAATATAAACGAGTTAAGTGAACATGTTCAACCGATCGTAAGATAACTTTCAGCATGAACATACGGACACGTACGACAGTCACATGACGATCACTTGACGCGCTATCTGCACCCGAGACACCGTATCAAGCCGCTATGACCTTTGGATGCTGATAAATATATTGTCCACATCTAATTCAGATCAAATAGTGGATATACAGGGTACCGAAACAACGAGATGAAGGTTTTATTGCTTGTGGTTTTTATTGGACTTTCTCGCGGTAAGCTAACTATTTTTTTTGTATCCCCATTTTACTATACATTTAACTTGTGTTTAAATGCATGTACTTGCTTGATATTTTTTATTATTAAAGCATTCGTTTTTTTCCCATTTACAAACCACGTTTTTCAAATATTCTGAATGAGCTTATAAGATGAGTTCACAATACAAAATTCTTATCCCAGGTTATCATGCCGTCTGTTTTGGCAAACAATTAAAGCCCCTATAACGCTCAAAATTAATGAATATTTCGTAAAATAGTTTGTCAAATAAAATAAACGCATACACAATTAGTGTCCCTTTAACAATAGCCAAAATTTCAATGCTAGATGTGGTCTGGTAACATAGATTTAACAAGATATAAAAAATGCTCTTTTTTATTTTTGTGTGGCACAATATATTCCATTTTAATTTCCCGCAACGATTTCTATTGATACGACACACGAACTCTAAATTGGTACATGAACAGCATCGTTACATGTGTTGAATATATTGTACCACAAAAAATAGCATTTTGTATCTTGTTAAATTTATGTTACCAGAGCACATCTAGCGTTGAAATTTTGGCTATTGCTATAAGGAACACTGATTGTTTATGTGTTAACTTTATTTTACGAAATATGTTAAGAAAATATTCGTTGATTTTGAGCGTTATAGGGGCTTTTATGATCTTTAACACATAAAGGCATGCAATGTATAAGTTAAACATCACAAAAAAGCGCGTTCCGTTGGCAAAAGCGGCTGTATCTCTAATGAGTATTTACTAGCTGCTACACAAATTCCACAATCGTCACACCCTTTTTATAATTGTATTTAAGTTATTAATAATCATTTTCACAGAAAAACATATTGATGAAATATCGAAGATTTTTCATATGCGGAACACAAGTTCTATGATATTACTACAGCTAACAATCTAGTTCAGTTATGATAGATATTTAAAAGCACACTTGACAACATGCGGTTGTAATACCCGTCGCTGCGATACCTCAGTTGATAACTGGTTACATCGGACAGGTACTGATTGATACACGATGTCCTCCTCATTTGTGGGTATACCCGGGTATGAAAGCCGATAAACCTCACATAGTATTCACCAGTTACAAAAAAAAAAATCCCTTTTTCAGAAAACAACAGCAACAAAACAAGAACAACATAAACACAATATATTTTTTTTATATAAAACGCATCATCAGAAGTTTACGATGTAAAATGCCCATACAACACAAAAAGGTGCACATCGACGATACGTCCCATTAATTATAGACTTGTTTTAAACAATGTACATTTCACGAAGATATTTATCTACAAAGCAATGTTATATTGATGAATCATTACCAAAAAATGTATAGCATGCCAAACAAAGTTTTTGTCATCGTTCCCCTTGTGGGTTTTGAACTCACACACAAATCGCCTCCTTCAACAAGACGTTTACTTCATTACAATCCCGTTATCGAAAGTGCGAAAGTGTATATATATATATATATATAAATATATATATATATATCTTTATTGCCTCCTTTTTTAGATTTTACTACTACAACTAATTTTCCCGCCCCAGCTGAAAGTTTCCCTGTGGACAACTGTTTAAAAAAATATAAACTAAATATTTTCACGAGCGTTTTTAAAAACGAGAAATATGTGTTCATCAACCATAAATACCCGTTACTAATTAAAAGATATTGTTATCTTTGATAATATTCTACCGTATCAACCGTCGATATACCCCTTGCGGTAAACTATAAAGCGTCCCGTATATATACATATATGTGTGTGCATAACATTATATATGTGTGTACATGTATGCATTTTTAGGGGCTCCCTCTGGTGATCCCGGACCAGGGCTCTGTGAAGTTTGTCATTTACTTGTGGGGGAGATACAGGAACAAGTGCAGAGAGGTCAAGCAAAGGTAAGATAATCACTTTAGATAATCAAGAACGTAATAAACAAGATGGTGATCTGAAATAAAGAGAACGAAATGACAACACAACAAAACATAACCAAAGCATGTTATAAGGGAATTTATCATGTACTCAGAACACGTGTTTGAGTTAAGAATACGCGATTTTTAGTGAATATTTCCAGAGTCCTTGTCGGATCACACAAATGTTTCCACTGCACTTAGCCATAAACGTTCCAATTATAGGAATACATAAATAGTTTATACTATATATTCTTCATAAAGCAATACATAACTTTTAGTGGCAAATTGCCTGTATATTACATATCTATAGGCTTATCAAATAAAACAAGTGATGTGTTTGTGAAACACTATGCCCCCTTTTGAGCGATTTTGATCCATAAATTTGACCTTTGACCTTGAAGATGACATTGGCCTTGACCTTTCACCACTCAAAATGTGCAGCTCCATGAGATACACATGCATGCCAAATATCAAGTTGCTATCTTCAATATTGCAAAAGTTATGGCCAAATGTTAAAGTTTGTGCGAACTAACAAAGCAACAAACCAGCAAACCAACAGACAGGGCAAAATCAATATGTCCCCCAGTATAGACTGGGGGACATAAAAAGAATATTTACGTTATTTTCGAACATATTTTCGAGTACCAGTAATTAATTTTTTAAAAACGTTTAAAGGTATACACGTTTTAAACGAGAAAAACTTTTTTTGATACATTTTCTATTTTAATTTCTTACTCATATCTTCAAACCTAAATCGTTACTGTGACTATATTGAAACGTTTCAGGATGTTGTAAGCGACTACGTGACGAGCATCTGCGCCCGATTGCCAACCGAACAGAAGGACGTATGCCAATGGTTCTTCCGCAACAACGCCGAGGCGCTGTTTGACACGATCGTCTCAGAACTGGTACTTATATGAATATAAAGATAAGTAAAGTAACACAGAAAGTACGCAACATAGCAAGACAGTGCGCAAACAGGCAAGTAAGCAAGCAAGAAAGTAAGGATATCGAAAATAAGTAAGCATTAACAATAGCAAGCGATTATGCAAGCGTATTGTCTAGTAAGAAAGAAAGAAAGTACTCAAGGAAGCAAGCAAGAATGACCATTCTTGCTTTGGCTTGTCTATTACACACTATGAACTATTTGTTTGTCTTTTGCTTTCAGACTCCTAGTCAATTTTGCACACAGATTCCAGACTTGTGTCCAGTACATAATGAGCCAAAACATCTTAGTACAAGCGTGGAAGGGGTATGAATACTATATATAGCGATGACATCACAATTAGTGTACATAATATATTGGTTGTTTGTTTGTTGTGCGACATCAGTTTGTTTTGAATATAAATAATGTTATAAAGTTTAATTTTAACATTCAATCATCTTTGAATTCTGGACAAGTTAAGTGTTCGATGGAAGTTATTTGTGATTGTGTAAAGAAAATGATTGATATGATACTTGAACAAATCAGTGATGGAAACCAAATGATAAAATTTGACATCGGGATATATAAGACGCATTGTATTGTTGTTCTCGCTACATTAATAGCCTACAGGTTGCATACTTTAATTCCCTTTTCTGTATAGTTCGAAAAAAATATAAAATTGTCCACTTTTGTCATATATACAGTTATTATAAATGAGCTTCGCTCTGTGAAAAGGGGGTTTAATGCATGTGCGTAAAGTGTCGTCCCAGATGAGCCTGTGCAGTTCGCAAATGCTAATCAGGGACGACACTTTCCGCTTTGATGGTATTTTTCGTTTCAAGGTAGAATATTCTTGACGAAAATCCAATTTGGGCGGAAAGTGTCGTCCCTGATTAGCCCATGCGGACTGCACAGCCTAATCTGGGAAGACAGTTGACGAACATGCATTAAACTCCCCTTTCACAGAGCGAGGCTCTAATATTAAATATTAACGGTTTCTCATGAGCAATTTTTCCACGTCTATGATTGCCTGTTTCAGAACCCACTGGAGTGTGAACTGTGCAAACTGGCTGTGTTGGGCATAGACAAGCTAATCAAGCAGAACCGCTCCTCCGCAGCCATCAATGCCACACTGGAGAAGTTCTGTAACAGTCTGCCCGGGGAGATGGGCGATCTCGTAAGCTATTTTAAATTATAAATGTATGTGTTTTAGATTGATTGTATATAAGGATAATTTAACTACAAAATAATTATTAAGAGGCATAAGAAATTCTTTTGACTACCATTCATTCTTTTTTTACGCGAAGTGGCTAATTGTCTTTACAAACACATGTGCATGTACAACATAAAACACAATCCGATTTGAGTATAAGATGATAGGCCTATTGAGATACTTTTGTGGGACAAAAAAGGACTTGGAGTTTGTTGAGTTAAAGTCATTTTTAACAGAAACACAATAGAGCAAATCTGGCTTTTTACCGCGTAGTTAAGCTTCTGAAGCCAACAAGATAATAATTATGTTATATTGAAAAGTGTGCTTAATCGGCTCAGTCAATTTGCGAAACGGGATGTCTGGTGAGATTAGCTCGACAAGCGTCCTTTAACCGGTATATTGGAGTATACTATCTAACGTTGGCGAAGTGTCAGCACATACTCAGAACTTATTACTTTGAAGGTCAAACATGTGATTCTGGGTGGAGGAAATATGTGTGATTACATTCAGAGGACACCAGCTCTATTGATTGAACAATGTTATTAACGTTTTAAAAATGCGATTTATAGCGGATAAAAATGACGCCCATTCGTGTGTGTAGTAACAAGGGATTCTGTTATCTGCAAATACTATCTCTTATTTAGCTGTGTCACTGATTGTCAAAAGACGGGGTCAATGTCAACAACATACTAGATAAATTCTTAATCTAATTATTTTATAAAGGTCGCACGGGCAACTGATATGTCTTAACATATACTTCGTCGCAAGGACATGTCTCATTTTTAACCGTCAATACATCGCAATGTCAACTCCTTAATCGTCACAAGGGCAACTCCTCAATCGTCGCATGGACAAGTCCTATGTTTTAACCATCGCAACGTCGAAAGGACAAGTCTCGTGTTTTAACCGTCACCACAATACATAGCAAGGGGTACTTCTATGTTTGATACGTCACTTCGTCGCAAGGGCAAGTTCAATGTTTTAACCATCGCAACGTCGCAAGGGCAAGTCCAATGTTTTAACCATCGCAGCGTTGCAAGGGAAGTCCTATGTTTAACCATCGCAACGTCGCAATACAAGGGCAAGTCCAATGTTTTAACCATCGCAACGTCGCAAGGACAAGTCGTATTTTTAACCATCGCAACGTCGCAAGGGCAAGTCTCATGTTTTAACCTTTACCACAATAAGTCGCAAGGGCTACTGCTCTGTTTTAACCATCGCAACGTCGCAAGGGCAAGTCCAATGTTTTAACCATCGCAATGTCGCAAGGGCAAGTCTCATGTTTTAACCTTTACCACAATAAGTAGCAAGGGCTACTGCTCTGTTTTAACCATCGCTACGTCGCAAGGGCAAGTCATTTTTTTTAACCATCGCAACGTCGCAAGGGCAAGGCCAATGTTTCAACCATCGCAACGTCTTAAGAGCAAGTCTCATGTTTTACCCTTTACCACAATAAGTCGCAAGGACTAATGCTCTGTTTTAACCATCGCTACGTCGCAAGGGCAAGTCCAATGTTGTAACCTTCACACTAACATCATTATCATTTCGCTGTGCTAACAGAATGACATTTGTTTTGAATCGATCTGTCGATTCAGTGCTAGATAATACGCTACTGGATAATAAATTAAACTTTTAATAGAGGATTAAGTGTTATATTTTATATTAGGCCAAATTTGCTGGAGCAAATATTACCTATAATCTAATATACATACTGTACGTAAAATTATTCACAATATGCCTGTTTGAAAATATGAATTGTCTTAATTTAGTAAGACATTAACAAGTGCAATGCCCCCGAAAAACAAACACAAATCTTCTATACACAATTATATACATACTGAATTATGTTTATTCTTGCATAACTGGTGTTCAACGTTAAGGCGTATTGTGTGGTTCTACATTTCATGTCATCTCACCTTTCTACCCAAAGTGTCGGAAGATTGAGCCCCTAATACTGAAAGGCCTCACTCAAGGATTCGACCCTAAAATAGCATGCAAGTTTGCCACCCTTTGCTCTGGTAAGCTTATATAGTAGAGTACACACACAGCTTTAAATAAGAATTTTATAATATCCACACTCGATATGTTACTCATTTGTTCGTATTTACGTAGATACAATGCATATTTTGTATTGTGCGGTATTTCGTTAATGAATAATTTGAGACACGATGAAAAAATATCACAATTATCAGCTTAATCCCTACTTTTAAACAAGATTTCAGCATCATACAGTTCACAATGTCAGAACGTTGTAGAATATAAGGGATAGCATGTTCATAGAACCGATGTGTTTTATGCATAAGCTCAAACTAACTGATTTTGAATATATATAGTTCAAAATAAATATAAAATTACAATTTTAATAAGTAATATCGTGTAACATAATACAGAGATTCCCGACAATCGTGTACTTTAAAAATATCCCACATATTTTTATTATTTTGAAACCAACATAATCTCATAATATTAGAAGTTGACACATTACATCTGGTTATAAGGACATTTGTATTGTTTTATTGCCTTAACATGATAAAAACGGATTGTGTTCAATCAGTTGGGCCTCGTTCTATAAAAAACTGAGCTTAATGCATGTGCGTTTTTAGTGTCATCCCAGAGTCCGCACAGGTTAATACGGGACGACCCTTTCCGCTTTTATGGAATTATTCGTTTAAAGGAAGTCTCTTCTCAACGAAATCCAGTTAAGGCGTTCAGAGTCGTCCTTGACGAGTATGTGCGGACTGCACAGCTAATCTAGGACGACAATTTACGCACATGCATTCAGCCCCGTTTTCCCAGAACGAGGCTAATTATCTTTCACAGATTCCTCTCCTGAAGATATCTCTATACTGCCTTGCGAAGAATGCCACTCCGTTATTGACGCCATTGGTGTATATGTAAGAAGAAACACTTGTGTGACATACGATTGATTAGTTTTTAGTATTGTCTTCGGTTATTTCGATCATGTTTGATCACACAATGGTAATAACGTTAAGCTTTTCAAATTAATTGTTATATCGATAGGCTTTTAAATATCCACAGGGTTTTAACAACCCAACAACATGTCATATTATTCTAAATTAAATTTAATAATATGACATAAATTTACTTATAATACAGCAGCTGTTTAATAAAAATAAAGCAGCTTTGCGTTAGAAGTTATTTCTTGGTAGAATTATTCATATTTCGGCGTCTGCTACAGAACACGGAGGAAATCTGTGGAATTCTAGCGACATGTCGGGGTGAAGTAGCAGAGCCCAAGAAGAAATCACCAGAACCTCACGCGGTAACAGACATGGAGGTAATGAAACGTTCATCGTCAATGTAAAAAGAAATCAACAACAAAAGCATAGGATGAGCAATACATAGTTAATATTCGAGCGAAAAAGCTTAATTCTCTCGTTTATAACTTCCCGTTTCAAACAATTATTCTGCATTCGCAAATGTAGGTTCTACCAACAAAGATAAACGATAACTTATCACGCGTATATGGGAAAACGGGGTTTAATGCAAGTGCGTAAAGTGTCGTTCCAGATTAGCCTGTTCAGTCCGCACATACATATCAGGTACGACAATTTCCGCTGTTATGGAATTTTCGTTTAAAGGAAGTCTCTTCTAAACGAAAATCCAGTCCATGCGGAAACTGTCGTACCAGAGTAGACTGTGCGGTCTGCACAGGCTCATCTGGGACGACACTTTACGCACATGCATTATACCCAGTTTTTCCAGAGCGCGGCTGATATAATTGCTTCTTTTTAAATGTCATTTTCCTTGTCAATTCTCTGTCAGGATACATTGGGCTGCCAACTATGCAAGTTTGTGGTGCTGGCAGCGGACACCCTACTCGGGGAAAACAAGACGGCAGCTGCGGTGAAGAGTACCTTGGATAAACTGTGCAACGACTTGCCCGGGGAACTGAAAGACACGGTAATAGCATGGGGTACTCGTCGGGTATGAACTCGTGTATGTGGGAAAACCTGAGTGGAGGCTTTTACTCAGATGTTCTCCCAGCTCAAAGCATAGTAGTTAACGAAGATTCAAACCAAATCCTTTTGTCAAATACATTTCGTATGCGTTTTTTTTATGTGTTTGCTTCATGTTTACTAGTCTAATTTATGAAATATATCGTACTTAAAATACAATAAGCTGATATGTTAAATAATCGGTAAAATACATGTTGTCAATGGTTGGACACATGATTTCACCGACTGGAATGTTCACGAAATAGTCACTAATGCTTACTCGTAGTTATTGTTTCTTCATCTTGTCTCTGTCAGTGTTTGAATGCTGAGCCCGACATCATGAAGGCAATCCTAAGCGGTGTAGATCCAACCAAGGCCTGTGATTTAGTGAAGATATGCCACGACGGTAGGTCGAAATGGTCGCTCATACATGGTTTCTTGTTATATGCTATTAAATACGTGAGTTCTCAGAAAAACACTCGGGTATATTTATGTTTCTATTTTATTTACCAGTATTTCGATAGGGAACGGTCTGTTATCATCAAGATAAATAGTGTTTCTAGATATTATGAAAAGGACACAAAACGTGCCCGAAAATTTAACGGTAGTATTGGCTTACTTATTCAACGCCCCTTATGTTTTTGTTGAATACTTTCAATGTTGTTTTCATTTATTAAGAGTATACCATGCTCAATATGTATATTAAGATCAAACACTATTCCAAAGACAGGACATTTAAATCAGATGGTTGGGGCCTTATTTATGTACAAATCTGGTCAACAACAGTTACTGATGCCATGTTATTGAAAACATTTTCTGAAAACAAAACCATAAACAAACTAAGAACAACACAACAAAAACAACAACACAACAACTACACCACCCAATTGAATTTCTGATCCAAATTCCAGGCCAAACTGTTCCAGTGTCTAGTCAATACATCCCTTGCCAAGTCTGTCTAGAGGTTCTACAGGACGTCGCTGGCAAAGTAAGTTTGAGTAATTCCTAAAAGTTATGCCTTAATATTGTAAACGGAAGTCAATGCACTTCTGAGAAGTGTAAACATAATACATTACTTTGAATTGTTTGAATACCATGTACACATTCTGAATACAAGTACACATTTAAACGCCTATGCTGCTTACTTTCAGCGCGCTGGTGAACTATGCAGAACGTTAATTTCCGGCTGCGCAGTGGAGGATGTGTCCCTACCTGTGGTAAGGAGATATTTCGAACTTACTGTTCTTAGAAAAGTATCATTACTTCTACAACAACAACAAATGCATCATCATCATCATCATCATCATCATCATCATCATCATCATCATCATCATCATCATCATCATCATCATCATTATCTTATTATTTATTACAGTTTTAAGATTGTACTTATTGAAGTTGTTGCTGTTGTTGAAGTTCTTATTACACTTAATATACATCTGTATTAATCTTTAAGATGTAATACTATTGCAGAACACTCCGACATGCGAGATTTGCCAGTTTATCTACAAAGGCGTCACCGACCTGTTGCCAGGGGATCGGACATCAGCGAGCGTCATGGAAACCATGGACAGCGTCTGTGCCAACCTTCCTGACCAAGGACGCATAGTGGTAAGAGTTGACATTATACACAACGGGCTTTGCTTGTAAACGAAATCCCTTACAATATTTAACCCATTCATGCCTAGTGGACTCTCCCATCCTTCTAAATTGGATCAATTTATTTCCAAAATTAGGGATGTCTAGTCTATTTATTTCTATATTTAGAATATTTCTTACAGAAATTCCTTTAAGCAAACAGCGCAGACCCTGATGAGACGCCGCATGATGCGGCGTCTCATCTGGGTCTACGCTGTTTGCCAAGGCCTTTTTTTCTAGACGCTAGGCATAAATGTGTTAATTATGTTGAATGTGAAATTTACTAAAAATAATTGTATTTATTATTTCATCAATATATGGTTACTGTTCGCAGATATATTCGATAAGAATAAATATTCTGCTTCCTATTATATTCGAGGAAAATAGAAATGAATCGCTTAACAATAACCTAACGTATATAAACCACTGTGTGCATTCCTTTTTAACCTAAAGCAATTATTAAGGTCTTGCAATATGCGCTACGAAATAAAAAAATAAAACAATTTCTACTCAATGAAAATATTTTTGTTAGTGTTCAAAGTACCAAGAACAGATTGGAAAGTTGATAATCGATGGAATGGAAGATCCTATGCAGGGCTGCAAACTTCTTGCTGTCTGCGAAGGTAACACTACAATTTCACACTGTAACCAAGCTGTGGAAACAACGTTTTCCAATACATGCGAGCGCATACATAGCTGTAAACATAAATGCCGCGTCGTTCGAAAATAGGTATTATATACCCTATATGCGGACAGCGTAGCTTCCAGACCAGCTTAGTCAGGAGTTACCATGTCAGCTATAAAGACACGCAATGTATCGCGGTCTCATCAGCGGGCATACGAGTATGCGGATTCAGGAGCATATATGTCGTTTTCTGAGAAAACTGGGCATAATGCATGTGCGTAAAGTGTCGTCCTAGATTAGCATGTGCAGTCCGCACAGGCTAATCCAGGACGACACTTTCCGCCTAAATTGGATTTTTGCTAAAAAGAGACTTCATTTTAACGAAAAATGTCATAAAAGCGGAAAGTGTCGTCCCTGATTATCCTGTGCGGACTGCACAGGCTAATCTGGGACGACACTTTACGCACATGCAATATGCCCAGTTTTCTCAGAACACGACACATATATGCAGCTACGTTCGGATTTAACCTAAGTTCCATTTTCACATTGCGAGGCTCATAGCTTGAGCTAAACTGTTCTGATATGTCCTAAGGACCACATTGCATTGCGCGACTCGTATCTGGAGTTACCCTTTCAGGATATGTCCTTATCCCCCTTTTCACATGACGGGGCTCAAATCTGGAGCTTCTGTATTTGGATATGTCCTAAGACACATGTCCACATGATGCGGCTCATATCTGGAGCTTCACTATTCGGATATGTCATAAGGGCCAGTTTGACATGACGCGACAAATATCAAAACCATCGCTTGAGTGGGCGTAAATTCTTATATATTTTACGCATTTGTTTTGTGGCTTTAAGTTGTTAAATTATTGTGTTTAAAATGTGACGCCAGACAATGACATAAATATTGTAGCGTCTGCAAGATGAACTTAGTCGGATTTCTTATATCTCAAAAGTACAATTCATTTGATGATGTATTTTTCGTGCAATTTATACCAAAGGATCTTCATTATTTTCAAATTGCCAGATACACTAACCTTTAACGACAAACACTTACTTTACTAAGCATAGTATTAAAATCATATTATCTTTGTTTATTCAACAAATATGTTTTCCTTGTCACTGTTTTCTTTCTAATTTTTACAGGACACGAGAAAGAGATTGCGAGTCAACCGGCGCATTCGGAATATATGGTAAATATTTGCTACAATATATAATGTCGAGGTAGGGGAGAGGAATACCAATAGCCGTTTATTTCCAATAGTTCCAAGCACATACTACGAGTATAAGTTTTTGAATCCGAAGATACCGCTCAGTTTAATCACCGAAACAAATATGATTAAAACACAACTTAGAAATTAGTTGTTTAATTAACCCATGTATGCCTAGCGTCTAGAAAAAAGGCCTTGGCAAACAGCGTAGACCCATGATGCGGCGTCTCATCAGGGTCTGCGCTGTTTGCTTAAAAGAATTTCTGTAAGATCTATTCTAAATATAGAAATAAATATACTTGTCACCTCTAATTTTGAAAATAAATTGATCCAATTTAGAAGGATGGGAGAGTCCACTAGGCATAATGGGTTAATTGTTTCCATGCTTGAAATAATACACTGTTCTGCTACTTTTTGGAAAGCGTTAAGGTCTAAAATTTGTTGTGCTTTACAACCATTCGTATTCATTTTTAATTATTATAATACGTCTGTTTTCGTTTGATTATTTAGGGAGATGCAACTTGCGAAATGTGCACATTTACAACGGAACTGCTTAGCGAAGTCGTAGCTGGTAAAAGCAACGTGGCGATCATTAAGTCATCTTTAAACACCATATGTGAAAAGCTACCGCGCAGTTACCAGGAAGTGGTAAGCTCCACAAATTGTGCCAACAACAAACACAACTGCACACATTCAATGTTCGATGAAAAACAAACAATTAAAAACATATGAATATAAAGCTTATTGAAAAGCCCAGAAAAATACGTACACGACCTCATTCGTCACACGTGCGAAAATCAGAACCTTTTCTTCACGCATCCTATTTACATTTTTTACAGTTTTAGTTAATGTGCAACGAATTTTGAATACACCGTGAAATCAATCGTGCTTGATGCTTACACAAAGCCCGCCTTTGTCTGTTAAGTACTTTACACTGAAAAGATGGCGTTTTGTACACTTGTTTGTTAAAGTAAGATTTGTGAAGACGATTACTTTACATGAATTCAGAGAGAACCATTTTCTTTTTTATAGTGCCATCGTTTGGCGCTTAGAGTGGATACGTCCATAGAAGCAAGTCTTGTTCCCAGTGCATTTTGTCAAGAAGTCAAGTTATGTGCAGGTATATTAACATAATCGGAGATGTAATAACTTTGAAGATTTTAAATATGCATTTAGCTTTTGCTCGTACGTTACCACTTGATTTCCACCCGCTTATTTTTCACATAAATGTAGGTTTTTTTATATAAAAAAATACTATGAAGAAATCCTATTTGGAATAATTTATGTTGTATATCCAGTTGCTTAATTGTATTGGCATTAATAAATGCGTATTTAAACTTAAAGAAAGTAAAGCTTCTTAAAACATGTTTTGTTGTACCGTTTTATTTAAATTGTCTGAATAAATATTATTCTTTTTTTTTTGTCACACTAAATAGAACACGTTTACTCTACATTGCTATTGCTTTGCTGCAGGGCCTAACAAACTATCTCGTTCTGACGAAGTGATGTGTAAAACCTGTGCCGAATTCGTGGAAATATTGCCTTCTAAATCTACCGCTTCAGTAAGGTGTATTGCATGTTGAAATATTTCAACCTATGTGGTTAATGTTCTCGTATTTTATAGTTTCAGATATCGATTACAATATTACAGTCATTGGTTTCCTTTTTACACGGCCACCCCAGTTAATTCACATTTTATAGTTGTATTTAAGCAGGTATATTGACCTTTATTTACTGTGAATGACATTTTTATTATTTCGATTCTTCAACTATTATTATTAAATGCCCAACTAATTGTAGCGTCTTAATGTATTAACTTGAATTTGTATAGCTGAAAGACAATGTATGCAGTAAAGTGTGTCCTGGACGCAGCCGACGGGCTGTACACGAAATGGCCATGATAGATCCAGAACAGTTGCTAATCAGTCCGAATTTATCCTGCGACGCCTGTAAATTTGCGATACATACGCTGGATTTGTTTGTCGGCGAAAACAAATCAATATCGGAGCTCACTAATACGGCAACTGAAATCTGCAATAGACTCTCGGGGATGCAGATCCAACAGCAAGTATGTTTACTTAGTTTATGGACACGGGGGTAATCTCAGACCATCTCCAACAAACCGTGTGTTTACTTTGTTAGTGGATACTGGTCGTAATCTCAGACCATTTCCAACAAATCGGATGTTTACTATGTTTATGGTGTTTACTATGTTTATGGACACGGGCGTAATCTGAGACCATCTCCAACAAATGGAATGTTTACTTTGTTAATGGACACGGTGCGTAATCTCAGACCATCTCCAACAAATCGTATGTTTGCTTTGTTAATGATCACGGGCGTAATCTCAGACTATCTCCCACAAATCGTATGTTTTTTTGTTAATGGACATGGGCGTTATCTCAAACCATCTCCAACTAATCGTATGTTTACTTTGTAAATGGACACGGGCGTAATCTCAGACTATCTCCCACAAATCGTATATTTACTTTGTTAGTGGACACGGGGCGTTATCTCAGACCTCCAACAAATCGTATTTTTCTTTGTAAGAAGACTCGGGGCGTAATCTCAGTTAATCTCACAAATCGTATGTTTACTTTGTTAGTGGACACGGGGGGGGGGGGTTATTGCAGACCATCTCCAACAAATCGGATGTTTACTTTGTTAATGGACACGGGGCGTAATCTCAGAACATCTCCAACAAATCGGATGTTTACTTTGTTAGTGGACACGGGGCGTAATCTCAGATCATGTCCAACAAATCGTATGTTTCCTTTGTAAGTGCAGATGGGTCGTAATCTCAAACCATCTCCAACAAATCGTGTGTTTACTTTGTTAATGGACACGGGCGTAATATAAGACCATCTCCAATATATCGTGCGCTTAACTTGTTAATCGATACAGGTCGTAATCTCAGACCATTTCCAACAAATCGTATGTTTACTTTGTTAATCGACTATGGCGTAATCTCAGACCTTCTCCCACAAATCATATGTTTACTTTGTTAGTGGACTCGGGGCGTAATCTTAGATAATCTCACAAATCGTATGTTTACTTTGTTAGTGGACACGGGGTTTATTGCAGACCATCTCCATCAAATCGTATGTTAACTTTGTTAGTGGACTCGGGGGGTATTGCAGACCATATCCATCAAATCGTATGTTAGCTTTGTTAGTGGACTCGGGGCATAATCTCAGACCATCACCAACAAATCGTATGCTTACTTTGTTAGTTGACACGGGGGTTATTGCAGACCATCTCCAACAAATCGTATGTAAACTTTGTTAGTGGACTTGGAGCGTTATCTCAGACCATCTCCAACAAATCGTATGTTTCATTTGTTAGTGGACTGCGGGCGTAATCACAGACCATCTCCAACAAATTGTATGTTTACTTTGTTAATGGCGATTGATCGTAATCCCAGTACAGCTCCAACAAATCGCATAGATTTCACTCAGTGAATGCACATGGGTCGTAATGCTGATACAGATCCAATCAGTTTGTATATTTGCTATGTTACATTTGTCGTAATTCCAATATAGCTCCATCGATTTGCATGTTTTAGTCTGTAAGTGGACACGGGTCCTATTCGCAACAAATTAACCTTAGTCCCAATATCTATCCAAGGAATGCTCGTTTTGAAGACACCCTTTGATGTTTTGACACATCCGGTGAAACAAAAACATATTAAAACAAAATATTCGAAGTTGAAGAGTGGTCAGTGTTACCATCAATGACGTTTGCATGATATAAATAAAAAAAACTTCTTACCTCACGAATGTGTAATTCGGTTGCTCTGCTTTGTTTAACCATTGGGTTATTTTCTAGTAGTTAAATGAAATTACATTAAATTGTATTGCTATTTTAAATTTGAATTTCGATGCCATAAAGTTAATGGTTATTTACTCTTGTATGTTTTGTAATTAATTATCGGCTTAGTGTTAAGTTTGGGATCCCTCAAACTGTTGCAACCCCCAATGCATTTCATGGACCGTTCCAAGGCGGTGACCCCAGCTTTCGTAATGAGTTAATGTTAAATTTTGTATTGTATGTTTTGTTTTGTATTTCATAGGCACATTGTTTTAATAAAAGACTAGCGAGCAAGAGTTTTCACCTGAGAATTTGTCTGGAGTTTCACTAGTTCTATATATATATATATTTTTTTTATAACGTTTGATTTTTTCATAGGAACTCATTCAATTCAAAACTGTTTTTGATTTTTACTGCATTTCGTACATAAAATTACTGCAATACCAAGGTATTTTTCAGTGCTTAAAAGCTCTACCAACTATAGTTCATCTAATGGAAAAGGGAATAGACGCCGAAGCCTTCTGTAAGAAAATAAAACTCTGCACAGAAAACGGTAAACCTTTTTATTTGAAATTCACTATTAATATTCGTGGATATCCGTAAAGCATCACATAGGCAAATATTATTATCGTTGTGAACAGTTTGTCACTATAATTATATTATTATGCATCTTTTTGCTCTTGCATGACCAAGAGTAAATGTTGGTTTCAGATACTGTAGAATCCGAACCGGTGAAGCAAATTGTTAAACGTTCAGTTCATGTGGTAAGAAAAGTTTAGCTTATTTTTCATGCAAAAAAACACACACTAGTATGCGTATGTAGCTAGTATATGTTTAATATTAAAAAAAACTTTCTTTATTAAATTGAAAATGAAAAAATATTGTCTTTAGCGTTAACTCTTCAAACTAACATTTCAGAACGGCGTAGAATGTGACGTATGTGCAGGCATAATAGAACTATTAGATAAAGTGATAGAGAAAAACGCAACGGTACAGGTAGTCAACGAAACAATCTTCAAGATATGTGAAAGTCTTCCATCTGGTGAATTACAAGAATTCGTAAGTTATTAACATTTGTTAATTATTATAATTAAATACGAATGGGATTGCTAATGGCATACACATTGAAGACATACAATTGCTAACTACTTGTGTATTCAATGTTTGTACGTAGAACATATTGGTTCTCGTGATATCCACAACTTTGGAATAACCCCCTCAATCCGTTTTATACAACAATATTGACACCTTACTGGACCAATGTTAGCTTCATTCAGATCATTATAGTTGACATGGTATATGATTATGAAAAGTTTTTTAATTGGTCGGATTGAGTTATATTCGCCAGATATGTGGAGGTTTCCAAAGTCTAGCACATACCTGAGTTAATCTATTTGAAAAGGAAAGGGAAAGGAAATGTATATGGCTTGTTTAACAGCTACTTTTTACGAAGGTGATTGCTTATGTTATAAAATGAAACACGGTACTATACACATATAATATACATATAAATATTTTATGTTCGTATACTGTGCACTGATATATTCAAATGAAACACATGCTTTGCAGTGTCTGCAAGAAGCCCCAGTGATCCTCAGCTTCTTGCAACAAGGCTTTGATCCGAAGGAAACCTGCGCACTTGCCAGATTTTGCTCGGATAAAGGTTAGATTGAAAAGTTTTTAAAAACATTTGCGATTTTAAATTTTGAAGCACTGACCAAACAATTCCTATTATTTTATACGTAGCTTACATGCAAGTCTAGCATGGAATTGTGTTTGGGACAAGTTGGGGTAAGAATAAGGCAACTGTTTCTTAAAATGGAAAAAAAAATGTTTTGGCTCAGTAACATGAGTTTGGCTAGAAGGATTGTACTGTAATTGTGCGTTTATTTATGTACCTTAAATGCAGAATTAGCTGTGGAATAAATTTGAGGCGATTGAGGTCAAGGTCACTGTGACTTTATATCGAATAGCGGCTTCTGCTCAATATTTTGAGTTTAGATAGTTATTGTACTAACTATTGTGTATAGTTAGCTTCCATGCAGAACTACTTTCGGATTGCATTTGAAGTCTGGTTAATGTCAACGTCATTGTTACAAACAATAAACAAAATGATTTCTTCTTAATTTGGATGGAGGTATTGTAATTAAATTGTGTAGTTGGCTTGCATACCTATCACGGGATTCAATATGTGCATGTTTCCTAGCTGCAGGTGGCACACTATTTTAAATTATGTATTAAGTATACAATTGAAAACATGGATTCATGGCATTTCCATGATTCTTGTCTTGTGGAGTTGTCATCTCTGAAACGCTTATTTCGGTTAGTAAACGTTAGTAAGTCAATTACTCCAATATCGGTATGTACTATTAATTCAGGAAAAACAAAGCTCCAGAATCATGAGAGAAATTATTGTCCGCTTAGTCTTTTATTTAAGGCTAATACAATACGACATTAAAACATCGAAGACTACTTAAAGCTTAGAGTCACCGCTTTTGAACGGTCAATGCAAATCATTGGAGGTTAAAACCGCGGTTGATAGCTTTCATAACCCCCGACCTTGCCGACAAGTAATAACAAAACACAAAAGTGTATATAAATATTAACCTGACAACATCGTAAGTTTAAGTATAAAGCAATGGGGATATTGATTTGATTTTATTATACTTTACTTACTCGATGGTTAGGATACACCATAGCAATAGATGTACAACCTTGTGCGACCTGGTGTAATGAAATGGGACTATGCAATGCATATATGTATCATTTTAGGTGTAAACGTACAATTTGTTAAATGAGAAATGAAGTTTTGTTTGTTGAAGAGCACACAATCACGCTGACCAGACAAACAGTCGGAGACCTGAAGTGTGACATTTGTGAACTGATAATTCAAGAGCTCGACCAAGTCGTAGGACAGAACGCCAGCGCAGAAAAGATCAACGCTACCATTTATGCGCTCTGTGATAAATTACCAGGGTCAGCTAAGACTTTTGTAAGTCAATGATAAATATAAAATATAGCATACAAAGAAACTCCAGCAACTAATAGTATATAAGTAGATAATGTTTTGTTCTTATCCATTACTTTTAGAACATAACACCATCTATAAACATAAATTATTAAAGCTACGATCACCGCATAAGAACGGTCGATGCACAGGATTGGGAGTTTAAACCGGTTTGGTGGCTAGACGAACCGTATAGTTACCCCACAATAAATCCCAACCTCAACGCGCGCGTAAAACAATTTTGCTCAAATGTAAAAATGCAGGCTGGAAATGAAGAGATGAGTGCCAAAAACGTTACCCGCGAATCGTATATTACTCATTTTAGGGTCATAGCGTCGTGCGTTTTGGAGTCCCATTCAAACAATGAGGTGATAGGTTTTTAAAGTTATGAGAATACAAAGAAATATGATCCATGTATAGAAGATATTTAACTAGCAAGTTAGCGATATTTCTATTTCGTCTTTGATAAATACTCTGAGAATATCTATTAAGTAAAAATCAACAATGTCAAGTTTTGTTTACAGTGCCAGCTGGTTGCCCCAACTGTAATTAAGGAGATAGAACAAGGAGCTGATCCACAAAAAGCATGCGCGCAGCTGAAGTTGTGTTCATCAGGTATTTTGGTTAAAAAACAAGAGATTCCTAAGCCAGTTGGAGACTTGAAGTGTGACATTTGTGAACTGATAATTCAAGAGCTCGACAAACTCGTGGGACAGAACGCCAGCGCAGAAAAGATCAACTCTACCATTTATGCGCTCTGTGATAAATTGCCTGGAACAGCTAAGACCTTCGTAAGTAATTACATATCAAACGGAAATCATAGCAACAGGTGATACACTTTTAGTTAATATTGGTTATCATTATTATCGTTGAGGTTTACATATTAGGAACTTACATTGTGGTTTAAATGTTAAATAATTAATGCATTTGTGATGTGTGAAATAAGATTATGTTGCACATTAAAAAGTCTGCAAGTGAAACATTCGTATAAAATTAGATAAGTTCGACGGAGTGTCATGGTGTTTAAAACATTTCAAAATGTTTGCATTATAGTGCCAGCTGGTTGCTCCAACGGTTGTCAAGGAGGTAGAACAAGGGGCTGATCCACAAAAGGCATGCACACAGCTCAAGTTGTGTTCTTCCGGTACGAAAAACAATACAGGCATTTCTGTAACACGTAATGCAGTAACGGAGTTAATAGTCTTTACAAAACATGCTGATACATTACTTTTGTCATTGGTTATTGTATACGAAACTTTCCTGTCTGGAAAAGCAAATATAGTGTATGATCTTTTCTGTATATTGTGAATCCGATTATCAATCTGAATTGATAAATAACCTTACGGTGTCAAGTTTTCATGGACAATTGTAAAACAATTGTTAATATAACATCAGCTTAATTGTGTATATTAATATTTCGAAAACACATGAAACGCGTTAAAAGTCGTTTGCGTCACATTTATTGGGTTTATTGATTCTTTTAATGAACGATAAAAACGTACACTTAAAACAGCGTTGAACATGATATATACATGTACTTATAAACACGTCAAACATCTCAATAAAAAGTGTTAATTAATATGAATGTATTTAAAATGTGTACCAAACTCGTTATTCCAGAACATGTTCTGAAAGTGGAATCTCCTAAACAACTCGGAGACCTGAAGTGTGACATTTGTGAACTGATAATTCAAGAGCTCGATAACCTCGTGGGACAGAACGCCAGCGCAGAAAAGATCAACTCCACTATTTATGCCCTCTGTGATAAATTGCCAGGAACAGCTAAGACCTTCGTAAGTTATTACCTATCAAACGGAAATAATAACAACAGTTTATCTTCGTTTAAGTCATTTTTGTTTACCATTATTATCGTTGAGGTTAACATATTAGGAACGTATATTGTGGTTTAAATGTAAAAACTTAATTCATTTGAGATATGTGAAAATAAACTTTATGTTGCACATAAATAAGTCTGCAAGTAAAACATTCGTATAAAACTACATAAGTTCGATAGTGTGTCGTGGTGTTAAGAATATTTAAATCTATGTTTGCATTACAGTGTCAGCTGGTTGCTCCAACGGTTGTCAAGGAGGTAGAACAAGGGGCTGATCCCAAAACGGCATGCACACAGCTCAAGTTGTGTTCTTCCGGTATGAAAAAACAATGTAGCCATTTCTGTAACACAGATTGCAGTTACGGAGTTAATAGTTTTTTTTCCAAAATCATGCTGATAAATTACTTTTGTCATCGGTTATTGTATACGAAATGTTTATTTCTGGAAAAGCAAAAATAGTGTATGATTCTTTGTGTATATTGTGAATCCGATTATCAACCTGAATTGATAAATAGCCTAACGGTGTTAAGTTTTCATGGACAATTATTAACCAATTTATAATTTTACATCAACTAAATTGTCTATATTAATATTTCGAATACACATTACACGTGTAAAAAGTCGTTTGCTTCACATTAATTTGGTTTATCGATTTTTATAATGAACATAAATAAGGTACACTTAAAACAGAGGTGAACATAATATATACATGTACTTATATACACGTTAAAAGTCTCTATAAAAATGGTGAATTGACATGAATGTATTTAAAAGGTATACTCAACTCTTTGTTCCAGAACATGTATTGAATCTGAAATCTCCGAAACAACTCAGAGACCTGAAGTGTGACATTTGTGAACTGATAATTCAAGAGCTCGACAACCTTGTGGGACAGAACGCCAGCGCAGAAAAGATCAATTCTACCATTTATGCCCTCTGTGATAAATTGCCAGGAACAGCTAAGACCTTTGTAAGTTATTACCTATCAAACGGACATTATAACTACAGTTGATAAACTTTTAGTTATTATTACTTACCATTATTTTCGTTGAGGTTTACATATTAGGAACGTATATTGTGGTTTAAATCTATAAGAATTAATGCATTTGTGACGTGTGGAAATAAGCTTATGTTGCACATAAATAACTCTACAAGTCAAACATTCGTATAAAATAGAAAATTTCGACAGTGTGTCGTGGTGTAAAGAACATTTCAAAATATGTTTGCATTACAGTGTCAGCTGGTTGCTCCAACGGTTGTCAAGGAGGTAGAACAAGGGGCTGATCCCAAAACGGCATGCACACAGCTCAAGTTGTGTACTTCCGGTATGAAAAACAATTTGGCCATTTCTGCAACACATAATGCAGTAACGGAGTTAATAGTATTTACAAATCATGCTGATAAATTACTTTTGTCATCGATTATTGTATACGAAATTGACATTGCTAGAAAATCAAAAATAGTGTATGATCTTTTCTGTATATTGTGAATCCGATTATCAACTTGCATTGATAAATAACCTTACGATGTTAAGTTTTCACAGACAATTGTAAAACAATTTATAATTTAACATCAGCTAAATTGTCTATATTAATATTTCGAAATCTCATAAAACGTGTTAAAAGTCGTTTGCTTCACATTAATTGGGTTTATCGATTCTTATAATGAACGAACATAAGGTACACTTAACACAGCGGTGAACATAATATATACATGCACTTATATACGCGTTAAACCGTCTCTATAAAAATGTTGAATTAACATGAATATATTTAAAATGTGTACTCAACTCTTTGTTTCAGAACATGTTTTGAATCTGAAATCTCCGAAACAACTCGGAGATCTGAAGTGTGACATTTGTGAACTGATAATTCAAGAGCTCGACAACCTCGTGGGGCAGAACGCCAGCGCAGAAAAGATCAATTCTACCATTTATGCGCTCTGTGATAAATTACCAGGAACAGCTAAGACCTTCGTAAGTTATTAACTATCAAACGTAAAATCATAATAACAGTTAATACACTTTTAGTTAATATTGGTTATCATTATTATCGTTGAGGTTTACATATTAAGAACTTATATTGTGGTTTAAATGTAAAATAATTTATGCATTTTTGATGTGTAAAAATAAGTTTAAGTTGCACATAAATGAGTCTGCAAGTGAAACATTCGTATAAAAATAGATAAGTTCGACAGTGCGTCATGGCGTTAAGAACATTTATAAAATATGTTCGCATTACAGTGCCAGCTGGTTGCTCCAACGGTTGTCAAGGAGGTAGAACAAGGGGCTGATCCACAAAAGGCGTGCACACAGCTCAAGTTGTGTTCTTCCGGTACGACAAAATGAAGCCATTTCTGTAACACGTAATGCAGTTACGGAGTAAATAGTCTTTACAAAACATGCTGAAACATTACTTTTGTCATTGGTTATTGTATACGAAACTTTCATTCTGGAAAAGCAAAAATAGTGTATGATCGTTTCTGTATAATGTGAATCTGATTATCAATCTGAATTGATAAATAACCTTACGGTGTTAAGTAGTCATAGACAATTGTAAAACGAGTTATAACTAAACACCAGCTAAATTGTATATAACAATGATGAGAATACAGATACAACGTGCTAAACGTCGTTTGCGGCATATTAATAGGGCTCATCGATTCTTAAAATGCACGATAAAAACATGCAGTTAAAACAGCGGTTAACATAGAATATACCTGTACTTATATACGCGTTAAACCATCTCATTAACAAATTGTTTATTAACATGAATACATTTAAAATATGTACCAAACTCGTTGTTCCAGAACATGTTCTGAAAGTGGAATCTCCGAAACAACTCGGAGACCTGAAGTGTGACATTTGTGAACTGATAATTCAAGAGCTCGACAACCTCGTGGGACAGAACGCCAGCGCAGAAAAGATCAACTCTACCATTTATGCGCTCTGTGATAAATTACCAGGAACAGCAAAGACATTCGTAAGTTATTACCTATCATACGGAAATTATAACAACAGTCGATAGACTTTTAGTAATTATTTGTTATCATTTTTATCCTTGAGGTTAACATATTAGGAGCGTTTATTATGGTTTAAATGTATAACAATTAATTCGGTTGTGATATGTGAAAATAAACTTTATGTTGCACATACATAAGTCTGCAAGTGACACATTCGTATAAAAATAGATAAATTCTTCAGTGTGTCGTGGTGTACAGAACATTAAAAAATATGTTTGCATTACAGTGTCAGCTGGTTGCTCCAACGGTTGTCAAGGAGGTAGAACAAGGGGCTGATCCCAAAACGGCATGCACACAGCTGAAGTTGTGTTCTTCCGGTATGAACAGCAATTTATAAATTTCTGTAACATGTAATGCAGTTACGGAGTAAAAAGTATTTGAAAATCATGCTGATAAATTACTATTGTCATCAGTTGTTGCATACGAGCTTGACATTTCTGGAAAAGCAAAAACATTGTATGATTTTTTCGGTATGTTGTGAATCCGATTCTGAACCTGAATGGATAAATAACTATACGGTGTTAAGTTTTCATAGACAATTATAAAACACGTTATAATTTCACATCTGCTAAATGGTGTATAACAATGTTGAGAAAACACATACACCGTGTTAAACGTCGTTTGCGTCACATTTATTGAGTTTATCGATTTTAAAATGAACGAAAAAAAGATGCACTTTAAAAAGCGGTGAACATAATATATACGTGTACTTATATACGCGTTAAACCGTCTCTATAAAAATGTTGAATTAACATGAATATATTTAAAATGTGTACTCAACTCTTTGTTTCAGAACATGTTTTGAATCTGAAATCTCCGAAACAACTCGGAGATCTGAAGTGTGACATTTGTGAACTGATAATTCAAGAGCTCGACAACCTCGTGGGGCAGAACGCCAGCGCAGAAAAGATCAATTCTACCATTTATGCGCTCTGTGATAAATTGCCTGGAACAGCTAAGACCTTCGTATGTTATTACCTATCAAACGTAACCTATAGAAACAGTTGATAAACTTTTAATTATTATTCATTATCATTATTATCGTTGAGATTTATATATTAGGAACGAATATTGTGGTCTAAATGTATAAGAATTAATGCATTTGTGACGTGTGAAAATAAGCGTATGTGACATATAAATAGGCATGCAACTGAAACATTCGTATACAAATGTGTTTGCATAACAGTGCCAGCTGGTTGCTCCAACGGTTGTCAAGGAGGTAGAACAAGGGGCTGATCCCAAAACGGCATGCACACAGCTCAAGTTGTGTTCTTCTGGTAGGAAAAAAAAAGCCAATACTTTACAACGTAATACAGTTCCGGAGTAAATAGTATTCACAAAACATGCTGATAACTTACTATGTCATCAGTTATTGTATACAAAATTGAAATTTCTGGAATAGCAAATCAGTGTTTGCTTCGTTCTGTATGACTTGAATCCGATTCTCAACCTTAATTGATACATAACTTAACGGTGGTAACTTATAATAGACAATGTTATACACTTTATTTAACTTTAGCTAAATTGAATATAACAATGTTGCGAAAACACATGCAGCGTGTTAAATGTCGTTTGCGTAACAATAACTGGGTTTATCGATTCTAAATATGAATGATAATAAGTTGCAGTTTTAACATCGGTGAACAAATAATAAGCATGTACTATTATACGCGTTCAACCGTCTCAATAAAAATGGTTAATAAACATGAGTGCATTTAAAATGTGTACTAAACTCTTTGTTCCAGAACATGTTTTGAATCTGAAATCTCCGAAACAACTCGGAGACCTGAAGTGTGACATTTGTGAACTAATAATTCAAGAGCTCGACAAACTTGTGGGACAGAACGCCAGTGCAGAAAAGATCAACTCTACCATTTATGCGCTCTGTGATAAATTGCCAGGAACGGCTAAGACCTTCGTAAGTTATTACCTATCCATCTCAAATGATGACAACAGTCGATTTACGTTAAGTTATTATTTGTTATCATTATCATTATTGAGGTTTACATATAAGGAACTGATATTATGGTTAAAACGTGTAAGAAATAATGCACTTATGATATGTTGA
This sequence comes from Dreissena rostriformis, assembly GCA_007657795.1. Classification (NCBI taxonomy): domain Eukaryota; kingdom Metazoa; phylum Mollusca; class Bivalvia; order Myida; family Dreissenidae; genus Dreissena; species Dreissena rostriformis. Next base: position 51,067 of record VMBQ01005795.1, read on the forward strand.
AATTGCATATGTTGTACATAAATTAGTCTTCAAATGACAACATTTGTACACAGATAGATATGTGCGACAGTGTTTCATGGTGTTAAGAACATTTCAAAATATGTTAACATTACAGTGCCAGCTGGTTGCTCCAACGGTTGTCAAGGAGGTAGAACAAGGGGCTGATCCACAAAAGGCGTGCGCACAGCTCAAGTTGTGTTCTTCCGGTACGAAAAACAATATAGCAATGTTTGTTCGACTTAATGCTGTTACGGCGTAAATAGTAATTAAAATACTTGCCAATAAATATTTCTTAGCATCAGCTTTTGTTTAAGAAATTGACATTTTTGGGACATCAAACACAGTGTATGCTTCTTTTGTCTGTTGTGAGGCCGATTCTCAACCTGAAATGATAAATAACTATGAGGTGTTAAGTTGTCATAGGCAATTGTAAAACACGTTTTTATTTAACAACAGCTAAATTTTGTATACCAAGATTAAGGAAACACATGAAATATGTTAAACTTTGTTTGAGTCACATTACTTTTATTTATCGATTCTTAAAATGAATAATAATACCATGCAGTTAAAACAGCGGTGAACATATAATATACATGTACTTATATACGCGTTCAAATGTCTCTAAAAAAAGGTTAATTAACATGAAAGTATTTAAAATGTGTAATCATCTTTGTTTTAGAACATGTGTTGAATCTGAAATCTCCGAAACAACTCGGAGACCTGAAGTGTGACATTTGTGAATTGATAATTCAAGAGCTCGACAAACTCGTGGGGCAGAACGCCAGCGCAGAAAAGATCAACTCTACCATTTATGCGCTCTGCGATAAATTGCCTGGAACAGCGAAGACATTCGTAAGTTATTACCTATCAAATGAAAATGATGACAACAGTTGATAAACGTTTAGTTATTATTTGTGATCTTTATTTTTCTTGAGGTTTACATATGAAGAACGAATATTATGGTTTAAATGAATAAGTATTCGTGCACTTTTAATAGATGGAAATTAGCATATGTTATACATAAATAAGTCTGCAAATGAAACATTCGTATACATTCAATAGTTCGACAGTGTGTTATTGTGTAAAGAATATTTCAAATATGTTTGCATTACAGTGCCAGCTGGTTGCTCCAACGGTTGTCAAGGAGGTAGAACAAGGGGCTGATCCACAAAAGGCGTGCGCACAGCTCAAGTTGTGTTCTTCCGGTATAAACAACAAAATAGCAATTTGCATACCACGTTATGATGTCACGGAGTAAATAGTATTAACAAAACATGCAGATAAATTACTTTTGTCGTCACTTGTTGTATACGAAATTGACATTTCTGGAAAAGCAAAAACATTGTTTCTTTTTGTCTGTTGTGAGACCGATTCTAAACCTGAATTGATAAATTACTTTTGGGTGTTAAGTTGTCATAGAATATCGTAAAACACTTTATCATTTAACATAAGTGTGCATATAAATGCTGCGAAAACACATTAAAGTGTTAAATGTCGTTTGTGTCACATTGATTGGGTTTATCGATTCGTTTAATAAACGAAAATAAGATGTAGTTAAACAGCTGTGAACATATACTAGTAATGTACATGTACTTATATACGCGTCTAACCGTCTTATTAACAAATTGTTTTTTAACTTGAATTTATTTTAAATGTGTACCAAACTCGTTGTTCCAGAACATGTTCTGAAAGTGGAATCTCCGAAACAACTCGGAGACTTGAAGTGTGACATTTGTGAACTGATAATTCAAGAGCTCGACAACCTTGTGGGGCAGAACGCCAGCGCAGAAAAGATCAACTCCACCATTTATGCGCTCTGTGATAAATTGCCTGGAACAGCAAAGACATTCGTAAGCTATTTCCTATAAATGCAAATGATGACAACAGTTGATACACGTAAAGGTATCATTTGTTACGAGAATTATTCCCAAGGTTTATAAAAGAGGAACATATATGATGGTTTAAACGTATAAAAGTTAAGGCACTTGTGATAGGTGGAAATAAGCTTATGCGGTACATAAATAAGTCTGCAAATAACAATATTTGTATACAAATAGGTATGTTCGACAGTGTGCCATGGTGTACAGAACATTTAAAAATATGTTTGAATTACAGTGCCAGCTGGTTGCTCCAACGGTTGTCAAGGAGGTAGAACAAGGGGCTGATCCAAAGACGGCGTGCACACAGCTCAAGTTGTGTTCTTCCGGTACGAAAAACAACATAACCATTTCTGTACCACGTAATCCTGTTAAAGAGGAAATAGTATTTACATAACATGCTGATACATGATTCTAGTCATCACATATTGTGTTCGCAATCGAATCGAAATTTCTAGAAAAGGAAACATATTGTATGTTTCTTTCTGTATGTTGTAATGCCGAGTTTCAATCTGAATTGATATATGTGGCGTGTTCTGAGAAAACTGGGCAAAATGCTTGTGCGTAAATTGTCATCCCAGATTAGCCTGTGCAGTCCGCACAGGCTAATCAGGGACGACAATTTCCGCTTTTATGGAATTTTTCGTTTAAATGATGTCTCTTCTTAGCGAAAATCTAGTTTAGGCGGAAAGTGTCGTCCCGGATTAGCCTGTGCGGACTGCACAGGCAAATCTGTGATGACACTTTACGCACAAGCATTTTGCCCAGTTTTCTCAGAACACGCCACAAATAACTATACGGTGTTAACATGTCATATACCACTGTAAAATATTTGGATTTCATATAAATGAATATCAGCTTAATTTTGTATCACAATTTGCAAAACAACATGCAACGTGTTCAACGTCGTTTTTATTACATAAATGGGGTTAATGGATTCTAAACTTGAAAGATAAAATATGCAATTAAACAGCGGTAAATATATTACTTGCTTACACACGCGCTAAACCGTCTCTATAAAAATAATACATTAACATGAATGCTTTTGAAATATGTACTAAAATCTTTTTTTCAGAACATGTTTTGAAACTGAAATCTCCCAAACAACTCGGAGACCTGAAGTGTGACATTTGTGAACTGATAATTCAAGAGCTCGACAAACTCGTGGGACAGAACGCCAGCGCAGAAAAGATAAACGCTACTATTTATGCGCTCTGTGATAAATTACCAGGAACAGCAAAGACATTCGTAAGTTATTACCTATCAAACGGGAATGATGACAACAGTTGATCAACGTTAGGTTATTATTTGTTATCATTGTTATCCTTGAGGTTTAAATATGAGGAACGTACAGTGTGGTTGTAATGTATAGGAATGTATGCACTTGTGAAATGTGAACATAAGCTTAAAGTGCACATAAATAAGCCTGCAACTGAAACATTTGTATACAAATACACAAGTTCGACAGTTTGCCATGGTGTTAAGAACATTTCAAAATATGTTTACATTACAGTGCCAGCTTGTTGCTCCAACGGTTGTCAAGGAGGTAGAACAAGGGGCTGATCCACAAAAGGCGTGCGCACAGCTGAAGTTGTGTTCTTCCGGTAGGAAAAACAATATAACAATTTTGCACCGCGTAATCTATTAACGGAGTAATTTTTTTTAAATAAAAATGATGATAAATTACTTTCGTCATCAGTTATTGTATTAGAAATTCACTTTTCTGGAAAAGCAAAAAAACATTGTATGCTTCTTTCTCTCTGTTGTGAGGGCGATTCTAAACCTAAATTGATAAATAGAGACTATATAGTTATTGTCATTGTGTACTTGCATCTATCCGACGAGTTGAAGAAAGGTTTTCATGGTGAGGCTAGCCGAGCCGTATAAGTTCTGAGACGAGTCTGATAAATTCAAGTACACAATGACACTAACATGGTTTTCTATCTATTCTACAACGTTCATAAACCAGCTGTGTTACGACAATCAAAATATTAGCGTTTCATTGTTACAAACAATAGTCAAAACAGATTAAATAAACTGAATCGAACCTTGCGTAGTGATATCAAAAGTATTTTAGATATTTCCAGGTGACGCCACGCGAAATAGTCCTTAAGAATTCAATTCCAAAGCAGAGTAATAAGAAAAAATATCGCTATATGCATCGATTCAAATTTAATAAGCATTCCAAAATGTAACACACTTAATTAGAACATAGAAGGTGTTGTTCAAGCTTAAATTCTTTTTTCACCAAATCAAAAGACCAAATAACAAAGATGGCTGCCATTTTCAGCTTACAAAATGTGTACCGCTTACGTACGTAAAACATGATGCAGTATTTATTCCGGCCGATATTGTTAATGTTAGTCTATAAACAACTATTCTACAACTCTTTTTTGACACACTTTTTTCTAACTGGCATATATATACGAAAACCTTCTACGGTCTAATGTTCTACTCACCAATGTTCTTGTATGGATTAAAATCACAATGTTAATTTCGTATAGTTAACTGCTTTGTTTTCCGCCATGATGAGTGTAAAATCTGTGCGCGGCATACATGATTTGTTTGTTTATCCCCATCCTCATTTTCCATTTTAAAACAGTTGATGTAAGCAGGCAATTCTTTGAGGATAGACAATATTTTATCAACTATCACTGGAACTACTATTCATCCAAGAAATTACCCTTTAAATTCTTAGAACAATGTACTACACTTTTTAAGATTAATACGTTTTAAATTAAGTCACTAACACTGTTCTCAATCCGTAAATTGTTAAACAAAAACGCTTTAATTTAATTTAAAACAGCGTGTTATTCGAGAACATTCTAAAATAGTATATAACTCTACAATGCAATCTCACCAGTTTCATTCGAGCCATATATTCCACACTTGTATTCACATTTAATTATAATCCTCCATCCAAATCACACAAATACGTCATATTTTAATGCAACTGCGTTTCAAAATGCCCCGACACTCACGTCCTTGAATTGAATTAATGATGCAATCCAGTAACGTCATGTCAGCATGCAAGCACGGGAAGCGATTTGTTTTGCATTCAGTAAAAAACGCAATAGAAACGTTGAATTGGATTAATAACTTTCGCCTATTATTATTATTATACGGTACATTGATTTGAAATATATTCATTAAATGCATGTATGTATTGAAATTTAAGAACAAATTAATGAGGATATTGATACATTTTTGCGAGTTAAATCTTGTACAAGTCTTAACTGCATTTAAACTTTAACCTGAAGAGAAATGCCCAAAATGTAGTCCGCCATGAACATGAAGTAGCAATTTAAAGGCTTGTTGGCGTAAAGCACAATTTTACAAGACACTACGAGTTCCTGCTATAAAATCATTTACCTGTATAATAAATAAATAAATATACGTTGTCAACTTGTCATAGACACAGCTAAATTGTTTATAACAATGTTGCAAAGACACATTCACGTTTAAAACGTCGTTTGCATCACATTTATTGACTTTTATCATCGTCTATCATGGATTCAAAAAATAAATGATAATAACATGCAGTTTATGCAGCGTGAACATATTTTATAAATGTACTGATACACTCGTTAAAACGTCTCTATCAAAATGGTTAATTAACATTATTGTATTTGAAATATGTACGAAACCCTCTTTTTCAGAACATGTTCTAAAACTGAAATCTCCGAAACAACTCGGAGACCTGAAGTGTGACATTTGTGAACTGATAATTCAAGAGCTCGACAAACTCGTGGGACAGAACGCCAGTGCAGAAAAGATCAACTCTACTATTTATGCGCTCTGTGATAAATTACCCGGAACAGCAAAGACATTCGTAAATTATTAACTATCAAATGCAAATGATGAAAAAAGTTGAAACACGTTAACTTTCTTTTTTGGTATCGTTATTATTCTTGAGGTTTACATATCAGTAACATAAATATATTATGGTTTAACTTGTGATTGCCAGAAAAACAAGTCTGCAAATTACAACATTTGTATAACAAAATTAATGTGTTCGAAAGTGTGTAAATGTGTAAAGCACATAAAAGATATGTTTGCATTACAGTGCCAGTTGGTTGCTCCAACGGTTGTCAAGGAGGTAGAACAAGGGGCTGATCCACAAAAGGCGTGTGCTCAGCTTAAATTGTGTTCTTCAGGTAGAATATTTGAAATATTAAAAATATGGTTTTCGTATATGTGAACACAAATATATGTTATCTTTCCTATTTTGCTCGAAACGTTATCGGCAATTCATTTCTGCGAATTTACTTGTAGATAAAACGTTTATGTTAAATTCATGTTTTCATTTGAACTGAATTTTTATTCGAAGTAAATTATCAACGTCAAAAAAATGTTAATTATATTGAGAATTTATTTCAGTGGATTTTTGTTAAACAACTGTGCCGAGATGAAAATTGTGCAGATCGAATGTTTGGGATATACTTTTTATTATATTTTAATTTCGTATTTAAAATACATACAAACAAAACTTCATAAACTGAGCAGTTACAGTGGAAGTGACAGTGGCAACAATCACGGTTCTTATGGCTTGACTATTATTTGTAGAAGCATCAGTCAAGGTCGGTGATATCAAATGCGACATCTGCGAATTTATTGTCCACGAGGTGGACGCTATTATCGGCAAGAACGCTAGCATCGATAAAATAAATTCAACAATATACAGCTTGTGCAACAAACTCAGTGGAACCGCACAAGCATTTGTAAGTTAAATAGAAGATTGGTGTAATTATGTCTCAACAATTTTGCTTTCTGAAAATTCATTGCATTAAATATTCAATGCGAAAACATTCAAAGTCCATATGCAAAATTATTATTTTGTAACAAATGCTCCACTGTTAAACCAAATAATTATTACCACAACAACGTTTTCTTCTTCTTCGTGTTCTACATGTTTTTATTGTACTGCTTCTACTTCCTCTTATTATTATTCTGTTTAAATGCTGATACTTACTACTTATACAACTGGTACTACTTATATAAATACAACAACATATATTACTGATACTGCTACTACTACAACTCCTACTACTAGTAATACTACTAATACTACTACTAATGCCAGAACAGGAACAACAACAACACTACTACTTCAACTACTAAGATAACTGTTCAATACATATTTCAGTGCGTGTTGGTGGCCCCATCTGTTTTGAAGGAGTTGGCGGCGGGAGCAGATCCTCATAAAGCGTGTGCTGCCATTAAGCTATGTTCGGCAGGTAAGTGATTTCAGAGAAAACAAACGATATGGTTAAGGACATGCATATTTTCATTAAAAATGAGTTAACCGTTTCAAAATATGCCGATGAAGTTATGTCCAATGTTTTTTACCTAGTTATGCCTAGCGTCTAGAAAAAAGGCCTTGGCAAACAGCGTAGACCCAGATGAGACGCCGCATGATGCGGCGTCTCATCAGGGTCTGCACTGTTTGCTTAAAGTAATTTCTGTAAGAAATATTCTAAATATTGAAATAAATATACTAGACATCCCTTATTTTGGAAATAAATTGATCAAATTTAGAAGGATGGGAGAGTCCACTAGGCATAAATGGGTTAAAATAGTCTCGGATTTGTAAGTATCCGTGTGGGGTTGTGCTTTGTCCTAAGCACAAGACCATGGTTTCATATGCAAAAAGCAAAACATGAAAAAGCACTTAATGACAAGTTATACGGCTTTCCAAAGTGAAAGTCATCTACAAGAGTTTTCCATTAGGTAATTACATCCGAAGTACCAGTAGGTCGTGAATGTAAATGACTAGTTTGGGGATTACTATGTTTCTCACTATACGTAATACTAAACACTTCCGTTATGTTCACGATTTCCAGTCCATGTTCCACCGCCAGTGAATGACCTGAAGTGTGAAGTCTGCGAGCTTATAATACTTAAAGTAGACAGCTTAGTTGGAAATAACCATTCGGATGCCAAAATCAATCAGACCGTTTATGAAGTCTGCAACAATCTCGGCGGTACATTGCAAACATTCGTATGTACACTTCTAATTAATTTTTAAAATTATGCATTTTTTAATTCACGGATATACGCGAACATAATGCGTTTGAAAATGTGTCACATTTAAAAGCATATTATTAAATATTTTCTCAGTTTACTTCACTTTGAACATAAACAAGGTTGAATAACTGAATAAGAAGCTTGAAGACTAAAGGATATACTTGCTAAATCGCTGACTTCTCCTGACTCACTGAATATTTGACTAATTAACTTGCTGGCCCGCTGAATGATATACTCCGCAAATCCATAAATTGACTCTAACCCATTAATGCCTAGCGTCTAGAAAAAATGCCTTGGCAATCAGCGTAGACGCAGGTGAGACGCCGCATGATGCGGCGTCTCATCAGGGTCTGCGCTGTTTGCTTGAAGAAATGTTTCTGTAAGAAATATTCTAAATATACACATAAATATACTAGAAATCCCTAATTTTGGAAATAAATTGATCCAATTTAGAAGGATGGGAGAGAATCCACTAGGCATAAATGGGTTAATCATTCTTCAGATGACCTGTGTGACTTTCCATTTTAGTGCCTGCTGATTGCTCCTACCATTGTCACCGAGCTAGAAAAGGGAGCGAAACCAGATGAAACTTGCAAGCTGTTGCATATTTGCCCAAACTACACCGGTAAACAGTCCATTTAAATCTGAGTGTTACTTGTATAGAAAATATATGTTGGCAAGTCCAGTTCAAACGAAACAAAAATGTTCGCATTATTGCTGTTTGTCGACTTGTAATTGTTTGACGCGTAAAATATGCTATGGAAATCGTAGATTTATTCCTCAACGTCACAATTAAAAGCTGTTGTTTAGTAAACCGATATACATTCCTAAATCGATCATCCTGTATGAAGTTTGTTTTTTGCCTTTAGATACCCTACGAGACAGTGTTAAAGAACAAGTTCCACCGCGCCACGTGGAATCCATCACGTGCGACATGTGCGCTACCTCGCTCCAGCCAGTTCTGCACGAGCTAGACTCGGATTATGTACGTAACGGATCAATTACAAGTATCAACATGTGCGCGTCTTTTATTTGCATGTTTAATTACGGCAACATTCCAATTGTTCAATACATTTAAATGTATACAATTATGTTTGTTTTTAAATAAACAAATCTATATTATGTTTCTTTTGATTTATAATAATATATGTATATCATTGGCGCACTCAATATAATCTTAATTGATAATAATTTCCAAGTTAAATCAACCCTGTAATGGGCACTGCCATCTGCTTATGTGCCCGCTAGTATAAGCCAGCTTTCCAATCTTCTTTGGCTAACTTTATAACAAACGTGTTCAATTATTACTCAATACTTTCACATTTCCAGTTGAAAGTCAACCGATTCGCTCAGGCAATGTGTAACAACCTTCCAGTCGTCTACAGAAAACAGGTTTGTTCGAGCATAAACATCTTACTTTCAATTTCTTGAAAATTAGTTAACTACAATGTATTCAGAAGTATTATTTACATTTAACATTATCAACTATACTACTACTACTCCTACTACTACTACGAATACCTCTATGTACTATATTTTTAGTGTCAACAATTGGTTGCCAGTGACAACGGGAAGTATTTGAAGATCTTCTTGAACCGCTTCCGTGACACCATGTGTGAAAAGGCTCACTGCACCGGTGTCGTACACAAAAACCTGTCGTAAAAGTAGCAGCTTTGATTGACTCAACAATACACGATACTTAGTGCAACATAATATGAGACAAATGACATGTGGTGTGCTCACACTATGCGACATCACTCCAATGGGACTTGCCCATTGAGAAGTGTTATGATTATTTCATACCATTTTATTTACATGATACTGTAACGTTTAATATTTGTTCGAAGTCGGTTGTTTTAATAAGACAATAACTTATTGTATATTGTCACTGGTTTATATATTTGTATATCCTGAATACAATTAAGATGTAGTACTACTTAATGTTTCAGAATTAAATATCTATGTTTCTGAATCAACAACATCATCACTGACATGAATTTTCTATTTTCTTCATTTTTTAACCATTTCATCAAGTTGCAAGCAAGGATCATGTTATTTGCTCAAAGATAACCTGAATTTTCGCGCTTGTCATGATGTTTCAATCTCTTTTGATTTATGTTCCTTTTGCAAACAGATAATACTTTTCATTACGCACAAGTTCCAATATAATGGTACATTTTTGGGGATCAAACGATAAATAGCTCCGTTTGTTTATTTAATTAAAACATTAGTTTTCTTTTTTTCCCATTTCGCACCGTAAGATATAAGTTCGGTTCGTTATATACATTCCGTATTTCGGAATCTGAAAACTCTTACACTACTCAAGCTAACATGCATTGAGATTCGCTCTGGGAAAACGGGGCTTAATGCATGTGCTTAAAGTGTCGTCCCAGATTAGCAAATGCATTCCTCCTTAACAGCATTTTTACTACGAAGAGACTTCCTTTAAACGAAAAATACCATGGGAAATAGTCGTCCCTGATTGTCCTGAGAAAACTGCACAGGCGAATCTGGGAAGACACTACGCACATGCATTAAGCCCCGTTTTCCTAGAGCGAGGCTCATTAAAGTCATTAACCACATATCCAAGAGTTAAAGAAGTCTGATATCACTGATTGGGGTCAGCCTCACCATATATTGTCTCAGTTATTGCTGATTAGTTACTATTAGGCGAAAATGCCTTTTATTAATGGTTCTTGAAGACAAAATGATACTAGTATCCTTCCTGATCGAGAACGATTGATTAACGCATTTTCTGATTGAAAACAATTACATTTTGTAATGCAACATGAACTCTACTTGTTTGCAGAATCTTGAAGTACTATTATGCATAAACATGTACTTGGAAATAAATAGCGACCGATCAATAAATGTTATTTCGTTAATTTTGCATTAAAACATATTTGAACGCCTTTTATTTATTTAGAAATATATTCGGTATGTATTGTGTATTTGCCTTTAATTAAATAATTTAAATTGAGAATATTGAAATGTACGTTTTTATACGAATGATACGAAAACTGATATAGAATGCAGTCGTTATTGACAAGGACGTTTGTACTTGTCCATGCCCGTATTTCATTTTGGTAATGTATAATTATGATTTTGCTCGAATCAATGAAATTACGGTGGCATAAAGGTACCATAGGAAATATTGTATAAAGCTGTAGCTAGAGCGTGCGAACGTAGTAATTGACCAATTAACCTATTTATTCCTAGTGGACTCTCCCATCCTTCTAAATTGGATCAATTTATTTCCAAAATTAGGGATGTCTAGTATATTTATTTCTTTATTTAGAATATTTCTTANCATTATATTATTGTTAATACAAATTTAATATGACGAAAAAAAAACAGCAAAACAGAAAACGACATGTTCGGTACGAGATACTTCTACCATCACACATTTTAAAATTGTATAAATGTTTAGCGTCTGCATGAACGTTGTATTAATACCGGAAAGCAGAACACGAATCCGCGGGTTTAGTCGTATTTCTACGCAATACTTTATCAGGAAATATAGTTTTACCGAAATCTCTGAGAAATGTATGTCAATATGCTGGGGAAAGCCATATTATTAGGTCGATAGTTACAAGTTAGTTTTTGTTGTTTCTTTTTTAAGCGTGTTTGCTTATTATATGTATGAAAATGATAATCTTCTTGATTTCAACTTTTGGCAAAATGACACATGCTAGTGATTCTCAAAAGCGATTGGTAAATACATACATACTTAAACTTTGTTGATTATACATACTTAAACTTTGATTATTTGAATT
>VMBQ01005796.1:0-47832 GCA_007657795.1 Dreissena rostriformis
CAAAACACGTGTGGTCTTTTGCATAAGTGGTCATGTATGATGTTGTGTTCCCCGTATTGAATTCGTAGATTAATGATATTACAAATCAGTGATCAAAAAAGAAAGAACGTATGCAACCGGAATGATGACCACATTGTAAGCCGAATTATTAGATGCCTAAGCGTTATATATTTGTAACGGACATGGACTGTGGTTTATGTACGGATTCGTGGATAGACAATTTGCATTAATCACACGGTAATTAGGTGTATGTAAAATTTATGAAGATTCAAAATATAAGAGAAACCTTAGTATCACCATCTGCAACTCATATACTTAAGGCCAATGCCCGAATGTATTTACATGACAGGACAACACATTTGTCGACACATCGCTCAACAAATAAAGGCTTAAAACAAACTTGAATGTATCAATGAAATTCGCTGATTAAAGCCGGTTCACCTGCATGTCACGCATTTAACTAAGAATAAAAAGTAGTTAAAAACATCTTCATAACCATAATTTGACGGTCAATGGCTATTCATAGATCATACAGTTAATCACTTGTTTGAGAAAAAGACCATTTAAAACTTTCATTATACTGCCAACATTTAAATAACACATTGTATTGTTTTCTAGGAGAGGCTTGGTTTGTCCATAAATAACCGTGTTGTCCAGACAAATCTGATAACTTATTGTGTCGTTATACGTAACAATACGAAAGTTGCTTATTTACGGCAACGTTGTCTTTGAAGAAGCGAAATTGTGAATTGTCTGTGTGTAAACAAAATAACTCTGAAGTGATGGTATTTGGTACAACTGCATTGTTGATTCTTGTTTAGGTAAATACAAGACTATCGGATGGTAACTATATTTACGATATATGTGTGTAGAATGCCATGTTTCCCTAAACAACAACTAATTATTTAATTATTTAATAAATGACGATTGATATGCATGTTTGTGATGGACTTAATCTGATAGGGTGACAGCAAAGTAAAAAAAAACGATATTCTATCAAAGTAAGTCATAACTCAGTTATGATTCACCAATTATCATAATTACTTTTAGTTTAATTGTAATGTAAAGATTTAAAAGCTTTGAAGTTGCTTCGTGTGAACATGTTTTTTCTCACGGAATCCTAATGCGAACATTTTAACGAACCTTATTTACAGATTGTTATACCAAGGACATTAATCAAAACCGCTTGACTAAACGTTAAACTGTCAAAACACGTGTGGTCTTTTGCATAAGTGGTCATGTATGATGTTGTGTTCCCCGTATTGAATTCGTAGATTAATGATATTACAAATCAGTGATCAAAAAAGAAAGAACGTATGCAACCGGAATGATGACCACATTGTAAGCCGAATTATTAGATGCCTAAGCGTTATATATTTGTAACGGACATGGACTGTGGTTTATGTACGGATTCGTGGATAGACAATTTGCATTAATCACACGGTAATTAGGTGTATGTAAAATTTATGAAGATTCAAAATATAAGAGAAACCTTAGTATCACCATCTGCAACTCATATACTTAAGGCCAATGCCCGAATGTATTTACATGACAGGACAACACATTTGTCGACACATCGCTCAACAAATAAAGGCTTAAAACAAACTTGAATGTATCAATGAAATTCGCTGATTAAAGCCGGTTCACCTGCATGTCACGCATTTAACTAAGAATAAAAAGTAGTTAAAAACATCTTCATAACCATAATTTGACGGTCAATGGCTATTCATAGATCATACAGTTAATCACTTGTTTGAGAAAAAGACCATTTAAAACTTTCATTATACTGCCAACATTTAAATAACACATTGTATTGTTTTCTAGGAGAGGCTTGGTTTGTCCATAAATAACCGTGTTGTCCAGACAAATCTGATAACTTATTGTGTCGTTATACGTAACAATACGAAAGTTGCTTATTTACGGCAACGTTGTCTTTGAAGAAGCGAAATTGTGAATTGTCTGTGTGTAAACAAAATAACTCTGAAGTGATGGTATTTGGTACAACTGCATTGTTGATTCTTGTTTAGGTAAATACAAGACTATCGGATGGTAACTATATTTACGATATATGTGTGTAGAATGCCATGTTTCCCTAAACAACAACTAATTATTTAATTATTTAATAAATGACGATTGATATGCATGTTTGTGATGGACTTAATCTGATAGGGTGACAGCAAAGTCAAAAAAACCGATATTCTATCAAAGTAAGTCATAACTCAGTTATGATTCACCAATTATCATAATTACTTTTAGTTTAATTGTAATGTAAAGATTTAAAAGCTTTGAAGTTGCTTCGTGTGAACATGTTTTTTCTCACGGAATCCTAATGCGAACATTTTAACGAACCTTATTTACAGATTGTTATACCAAGGACATTAATCAAAACCGCTTGACTAAACGTTAAACTGTCAAAACACGTGTGGTCTTTTGCATAAGTGGTCATGTATGATGTTGTGTTCCCCGTATTGAATTCGTAGATTAATGATATTACAAATCAGTGATCAAAAAAGAAAGAACGTATGCAACCGGAATGATGACCACATTGTAAGCCGANAATGGACACTTGTTCAGAAATGATCAAAGAAAATACACGATATAGTTATCAACGTGATCGGAAACAGTTCCATCCCTCATGAGAAGTGACTCAATTAAGTGTGATTGAACAATGCACATAAATGTCTCGACATTTAGTGTATGTACAGGTTCAGACGCTGTGATATTGGTTCGTGTTAACTGGTAATGACACGGAATCCAAATGTAAAAATCTGCGCGAAATGGTATTTTAAAAATCGAATAATTACTATTATGCATGTTATAATCCAATATATAATATGTAATAATTCATGCTTACGGATGCGGCAAAGCAATTATTACTGCAAGCCACGCAATCCCTTTTAATACATGTTATTATGTTTAATGAAACAAAACAATTTACGTTTTTTTTTTTTAAACCCATTTACATAATACTATAAGACTATACAGACTATAATTCACAGTAAACATCGCAATTTATATACAACAATACTCTGACCATCAATTTATCATATATACAATGACACACATACAATTACCTGACTGGATAAAGACTAAAGGCCAGGCCTCTCTAGACATTTAGGATCATATATGACAGTTATCAAAAAATCTATTTTGTTTCTAGCGCTTCTCGGGAGTGTTTGTCATACGATTGTATTCGCTTTGCCTCAAGATGACTTCTAATTTACGTGTGCTTACGTAAATACCTATTACCATTCAATATTAAATGTTTGTAGATGTGTTGAGCGTAAGAACTGTTTGTTTTTCATCTGTAAATGTATGCATATTTTTGTTTACATCAAGTTTATACTTGGCCTTTGCTAGCTACAATCATATAAGAAACTAATTAAATCTGTGAATTAACGTTCATCAACTTGCATTGTGCATGTTTAGATTATACGGATACATTATGCTTGCTTGTGAAGTATATATCATTATTTCTATATGTTTATCACAAGCACATTTATGTAAGACGTTGTTGAAAAGAGGACAAGAACATAAAACAACAAGATTTTACTAATATATCTATTGAATTTCAGTGTTCAAGACAAATATACATTCATATTGCAAATGAATAATAAGAAATTAACTTGAGGTTTAATTAGTTTATCACAAATTTCTCAAATTCTAATGTTCAAAATCGATGCATTTTTGACGGGCTGACTTGCCATATATAATATATATATTAATATATATTAAAATAAATTTCACTTATTTATCCTTTCTAACACTGATCATTGTGGCATGAACGACATAACATAATTTGATAAAGATACTTAAGTCAATTACACGTAAGCTTGCATTATCGTATACATACCATTAATACACAACTCAATTTGTTTAAAGCATCTAATCGACATTTTATGTCGCATAAGTCTGTATCTTAAATGTCATATATTTGGTTGGAGAAACACATAGTTTACCATTAGAAACTCCGGCTTCTGCACTGTTTAATAAACCGATGTATTTCGCTAAACGATAATAAGTGAGGACTATATTGGTAATACACGTATAGGTGTATGTGACCAATGTTGATCAATTTGAGGGTAATGTTCAAGCATTGATTGATATAATGCTATTATATAAGGGAACAAGACAAAACGCGTACTAGTAGACGTACGGCATACGTGCACGCTGTACTCACCTATAAGAATAAGCCTTTTTTTACATACATTCCTCACACAAGTTGCACAATTGCGATGTGTCATTATAATTCAATGTGCAGTATGAACCTATGAACATGCAAGGAAAATATAAGTAACCAAAAGTCATTAAATTGTACATGCATGTCGATACATATTAGACACATTAATTGCGCATTACTTTAATTGTGATGCTTTAATGTGAATTGCTGTTTACTCTGAAATATAAGTTTAATTAATTCTGGCGAAGTCTTAGGTTTGGGCGCCTTAAAAGTGTTTAATGCTTTGCATAACCCGTTCATTGTAATTTTGATTTTGTTTTCATATTTAAATAAATTGTTAGACCAATTTTTAATGAGTTTGACATCATACGGGAATGTATGTCTCCCTAGCAAAGCTCATGTTTAATTTGCAACAGTCTCAATAAGTTGTCAGCAGGTTTTCGCTTTACTGTAGTTGTTACGCAAAATACATTCCTGAAGCATTATCAGAGAGACATTCATAATAAACACACTCCAGTGGCATTTTTGTTACGTCGGTAACACGCAATGTGCAATGATTCTGGATTCCATGGATCATTTTCGAATTCGCAACTGTATTGTGTCTAATCATGTGTGTCAATTGAACAATTTCTCAGGACTGATCAAAGAAAATACACTCAAGATTAACCAATGTTATCGGAAACGTTAACATACTGCCGAAGTATTGACTCAATTAAGACGCTTTGATATTGTATCGTGTGAAATGTTAATGAAACGAAATCCAAATGTGCAAAGCTTGGATTCTCAAAATCGCATTTCTATGCGGCTTATAATGAACTATAGAATATGTTATTATCCATAAGAACGGAAACGGACTACACATTATTATAACTTGCCACGCACTACTTTGGTTTATTTTTGATGATGTAAAACGAAACAAAAAAGGATTATATAAAGACTACAATTCAGATAAAACCTCGCAATTTTTAGGAAGAGACATTGACCATGAAGAATATTATTAGTGTCATTGGATAGATGCGTTTGTTGTATAAGATTCTAACACGGCACGTGTCACATTTCATATAAACAAAGAAGAAAATCGTATATGGGTTATTCTGCAATAATTATGGGCGGAGATTATACGCTGAAAAGACGCGCCGTAACTAAACAAAACATGCCGATACATTTTCTACCAGCGTAGTAATCCGGTATATTTTTACTGAAAGTCACGTGACAAAATACTACTGCATCTACTCTCAACCAGCTGAACACGTTTCAAGCAGTGGTCCATCTTCTCAGGTGCAATTAATTCCAGCAAAATAAATATAAAGATCAATAAATAAATCCAAAGATGAAAAACACTTCCTGTTCACAAACAATGAAACACGAATAACGGATGAAGATGAGACGTTGAGTAAACACTATTTGTAATTTGTTCTGTACAGTTTCGTTAATTTATTCCAATTTATTGTATCATATACAGTGTTGTTATCGTTGTAGCTGTAACACTCTTGCGTTATTTAAAAGTGTACAATGTAAACATGTAAGTTTGCACAAGTTGTTTTTGTTCTTATATAAGCAAACTTGAGAAAGGACACGTGTTTTTTTTCCATCCTGTTTGGTTGTTATTGAGGGCGGAGATCTGATCGACAGAACAGCCGAAAGTTAGTTTTATGGGCGGAACTTCACATAAAATAGTTCACAGAAAAAATAAGATACATTGTACAAATCTTTAGTAAAAACCGTGTTAGAGTCAAAAAAAGGTCGTGTACGTTATAGCTTGTTGCCGAATAACCCACGGCCGGAAGTTTAGATGCGTGGTTTCAAATCACTCGTGCTTCGCTTTCGTGATTTAATCCATACGCATCTAAACTTCCGGCCATGGATTATTCGACAACAAACTATAACGTACAAGAATTAATTCTTAAATAAAATGGATTAACAGTCATCGTGTTTAGTGATTCTTGCAAATGTTGCATGTAAATAAAGTAACAGAGACATAAACATTAACACACAGACGAAACAAAAAACAAAGGACAACTTAAAAAGGGCATTGCTCAAGATTCAATTACATCTAACAAACCTCGTGTAAAATAGTTGTAACAAGTAATGAATTGAATAACATTAAATACTTATTGTTTTGTATCAAATATGTAAGGCATACGCTTAATGAACCGTAAATATATTATTGTGCCCAACCGTAATCTAGTGCAAAATTACCATTGCGTGACACATACCGATTTTGTGTCACATGTTTCCTTCTTAGTAGGAGAATTTCGATGTCGAATTTATTTTGATAATTGCAATAAAGACAGCTTTTCTAAAGACAAGCATCAAGTGTTATCATAAATGTTCTGACTTTGAGATTAGACCGTCGAGATTGCTGGCTTATATGTATGCAACAGCACTTACCTTATATTCAGACAGCCGTTTGATAGGATTTGAACGTTGAAATCCCTTTGACACCCATATGTTTTAAAATCGTACTGATGCTTTACATTCGTGACACCGTATCAAGTGCAAAGGGAAGAGATCCATTTTGCAAGCATGTTGAATGTTGACATTATAATATCCAACGAAACAAACAGAATGTAAAAATAGTATCCGCTTTAGAAGACATGGATCAAATGTAAGATAGTTTTTAAGTTTTATAGACAGTATATCATTAGATCCAGCTTAATATATTATCTACATATTTTCTGCGAATTTCAGAGCAACAGTTCATTAAAGATTTAGTTACCTTTCTTGATATTATTGGTCTTAGAGACAAGCGCATGTAAATGCATTATTTTTTGTTAGACTCTTTACCTTTGCTAAATATTTGTTAAAAAAAAAATATGCACTTACCTTAACATGCAAAATGTATTTGTTACGTAGTTCTTTGTATTTGTATGCGCAGATGCGCATTTCAGATATCATTTTCGTCTTGCGCTATACTTGCAAATTAAACAAAGTCTGGCTAAAGCTCATGTGATAATCGTATTGTTGAAAGGAATGAATCCAATCAAATGTAGTCAATGAAATCATGTACACATGTAACTGTTACTGTACACACTTCAAGACGTGTGGTTGAATGTTTGCCATTAATCATTTTTGTGCACACAATAACATTCAATTAAAGGAATACTATTCGACCGACATCATTGTTCATCTTTTTGTTATAGCAAATGTACAATAAAGTTAAACTGTGCTGCCCAAATTATGTTTTTGTGTTGTGGAAAACGTATGTGTACACATCTCTAAATAAGTAACGAACGTCGCTTAATTATTAAACTGATACTGATAACACTATATTTCATACTATTATTTCGACGATGTGAACACAAATTATATGTATGTGAAATCAAATAGAAATCTGCATTTATAATTTATTTTTCTTGATTCTTAAATTGGTTATGTGGAAACCATAGTTTATCTACTTTGCCAGTCGAAATTTGTTAGAATAAATGAATGGGATTCACTGAACCAAACAGACGAGATACATTCAATGGTAGTTCATTTATAATGAGAAACATATATACAGCTCGCACTGAAATGTTGGTGAAAATCCAATTCCGTAGACAAAACATATTACCAATTTGGGTGATATATTCGACACTCATAAGAAGCCTTCACTCGAAGACATATGCTCATATTACGGTATTGTTGACATTATGCCTTTCGCGACTTGCTATACGTAAGCTGTCTAGGTCTTTGGAAGACAATTGAACTTATCCAAAAACTGAAGTGTCGTATTATCGTCAAGGCTTCTCTCGATAAGTTCTGAATTATGTTATCACATTTGTAGTTGCATTTGCAACGAGCTATTATTATGTGTCAAAACGTGAGTATTGGCACGACATGTGTGATGTCATGAGTATATCGCATTGTGTTTTTAGAATAACAACGTATGTCCATAACTACATTATTAGAGATCAAAGGTCGCTAGGATAACTGTTTTGTTCTGCTTTTCTTCTTATTCATGTAAAAACAACAGTCCAAGCATAAACAAACAATAAACAAAACGACGCGATACGACGCTGTAGAAATACACAGTTGCATAATTAAAAGCGGTAAAGAAAGTGAAATAAATATATCGATGTTGTAGAACCGCATATCTTTTAGAGGAGGTTGTTTTCTGTAAACAAAACGGTCATTAATAAAGGGTATAAACAGAATGCGTTGTGTTTGCTTAATGCACAAATATCTTAAGAAGGGCGATACGTATGTAAATTCTGCATAACTTGTACACTTAGCTCGTATAGTTCAATTAACAAACAACACACAATTAACGTTTAAATAAGTGTGTCGTTACGTATTCTGGAAATTCTGAATATAGCTTGCTGATTATTTGAGAACAATATACAACAAACAATAGACAATAAACATTATGAATCGATCTGTACTGCAATAAATTTACATTAGGGTATTTGTAATTCGGTTAATTTAACATAAACCGTCCTTAATGCTTCCAGCTATTAACGTCCATTCCCTAAAACTTTGCGCAATCAATAATTAGTTTCAACAAACAGTACACGATATGATCATTAAATTCATTTACCATAGCATCGAAAATTAATCACACACACATACAGGAAGACTTCCTATTCTGAACGTTGAACTGGACATAACATTATTGTCTGGTATTTCTTTGTGGCGCATCTCAAATTGATCTCGACTAGTAGAAGATAAATAGTATTTTGGCATTGATTCGGAGAAATTGGAATATTTGTCTCTGAACTCATTTATTATCCTAAATGTATGACTGTGCCTCATCGATGATGTTATTCCTGAATGGAATGAGGTTATACTGTGTACTTGCATATGTATATCTAACAGAGGGTTCCGAGGAACTCCGTGGTATCCAATATGAAGAGGCTTTTTATGGCAAAATTTGTTGGAGACTCTGGCCTGACTTTGTAAACTTCGCTTCATATTTATATTGCTTCATTCCCTGCCATTGTCAAAATACGCACAACTCATGCAAGTCTGTGGCGACGATCACGGAATGTCACATTGACTCGAAATACATATTACTCTGGGACAATGCAACACGTTTCGGTCTTTCGACATGGCAATCAATCAAATGTCTCAATTCGCCCAATTTTGTTATCAACAGCGCAGTGTCCCACAACATTACAGAAAGACACGATACATTATATATTATCCCGCTGTACATATGTCACCAGAAATTCATTTGTAAAAATGTGATATTTGTGTTAAGAATCCGGCGTATTGTTTCTAATGGCACCCTAAACGCAGAGTATCTAGAAGACCAACAGCAACTATGCAAAGTCCTTTAAAAGGCTTTCGATCTTAAAAAATAAACATTTTTTTTCCACATATTCATATAACTAGCCTTAATAATAAAGATACGCAAAAAAATATAATTTGTAAAATGAGGTAACAATTCATCAGAGTATTACGCTTGTTATTCTCACACAGATTAGTTTAAATACGAAACATTTTTTGAAAACATCCACAGTAAATATGTTAGAGTAAATTCATTTGCCTCCACTGGACGTGTTTACTTTGCATGATTACTTCAGAATGAGCGGTTTTTGGACTGATGTAATTTTTCAGCTCTAGGAATCCATTTTCTACTTTGCAAATAAAATAAATAAATCCGATGCTGCACCGATTTCCTCCTAAAATCAAGTTGCACTCGGATATCGAAGTTCCAGACAAAGCTTTGCAAATGAGCAGGCTGCTCTGGGCTAACGCTCACCTAATGTTGCATATGATTCATTTTAGCATGACGCGTGTCATATGGTCTCTTTAAAGCATTGTGTGTTCAGGGATTTTTTTGGTTTATATATTTGTTATCTTTATGCATAATTGATGTATGTCTTATCTGTGACGCACATATTTTATAATATGTACTTCATTGACCCTCACACGGGAATATATAAAGAAACGGAATTTAAAACATTTAAAGCTACAACTAACTGCATAAAGCGACATCATATGGGTTCCGACTTAGTCCATTCTATAGTGAAATGCGATAATTATGCAAATCGGGCATCATCTACTTTTTTATTATCAGTGAACACGATAAGCTGCAAGTGTCTTTGTACGTGTACATACCTCATCATTGCTTTAAAAGAAGTTCATTATAATACAATGCATTATTTGGGATGTCTGTCAGACGAAAACAAAACGATAAAGACATAGACATCACATGCAATCCACGTACTTAATTTTGGATTATATTTGCCGATTTGCGTTTAGAAGCAACTTTTTGAACTCCGGCTTTATATAAGATTGCCATCGCACAACATAACAATATGATTGGAAAACAAATACTCATCTACACACTTAATGCAACGACAGCACGGAAGTAACATTTGCCCTTTGGATATGGGATATGCTGTTTCTACCAAACCTTAACAATCGTGTAGATTTTGAAGGTTGATGTGAATTTTTTTAAATTTATCATTATCTTTTACAACAATAGTTTTCCGGGAATACAAGACATAGGAATAGTCTATTTTTAGCATTTATAGCATGTAGTGATTTAGTTATTTGAATTAATTGATATGCAATGACGATATACCATATTTTATTTAACGCCTTCATGCATTTAGTTAGTAAGCGAGCCTATGGCGAATATTATATTTATAGTTAATGGTCTATACATTAATATAAAATGACACATACATCAAATAAATTAGATATAATTATAATATGTTGGTCTAAAATAAGCAGGACTGTTTTCGATCACATCATATCATTGTTTGGATCTAAAGCTGATTTTATTGACGGAGTGACACCGTTAACATACAAGTTACTGAGTGCAATCCGAAATCATCTTCTTTGGACACGTTATCACATTAATCCCAATATAAATGGTTATTGTCTGAAGCTTTAGGTGAAATTGCACTCCCTTATTTTGGTAAACATACTGTGATATATCTGCGCATACCAATAATAAGCACGCCTTCATCAGTTTCTACAATATATTAATTATTTAAATGTTATCAAGCGAATTTTATTTAAATCGGTTTCTTTTGGATTTGTACATGAATATTGTTCTAGTTACAGACTTATTTTTCAAGAAATAAACTTGTGTGTGGAAAATGATGACACATGATTATTGGTTATTTCCTTTTTGTAAATTAAAAAATACTATTGTTTACAAATTATCTCTTGAAAATAGGAATGGATATCGACTGCTAAAATTAGGGATGAACATTTGAATTATACAGTTTAAATCGCATTGAAATACCAAACGTTCATTTAATACAATATAATACCATGTAAGGAAGAAAATATGGCTACATTTACGCAAATAAATAAAACTGATTGATTGCTACTGATACTAATTGTCAACATATTCATTTGACACAATTGTTCATTTTCAATTACTGACAATGCACTTTAATGTAAATACAGTTTGTCACTTTTATCCCATATGTACAACGTTTTTTGAGTTCCTTGCAAACATGTTATGTTAATAAGGTAGTAATGACATAAACGCTTATATAATAAACAATAAATGATGCGCATTTCAAATGTTATTTGCGTATGACTTCATTCTTGTTAATAAAATATTGTCTGGCTTAAGCACATATAATAATAGTGATTTTTAAAGAAAGTTTCACCAATCAAATGTTACAATAAATTAATGTACAACTTTATAAAGGTCCATACATAGTTATGTGGTTGAATGTTTGTCATTTATAATTTGTGTATACACAATAATATTTAATTGAAGCGATACTATAAGGTTGAACAAATTATATAAGAAAGAACATCTTATTTGTCTAGCTAATCTCAAACAAAGATATTAATGTGAAATGCACTTATAGTGCAATTATACGAAGACATTACCGTTCAGTAATATCAAACAATTATTTACCATCACTTGCAATAAGCATGCGTTATACAAAATAATACAGTAAAGGCGATATAAAGCGTCAAAGAAATGCAAACATACCACTTAACTTAATTGCAAATGTGTTGTATCAGCATTTTATATTCAATCTTGAAATTGTAGATGATTAACACAACGTATGTTGTCTATAACGAAACAACAACTGATTGAACATTATGCATTTCAGACGTATATCTGTTTCAGTTTTGGGGTAAAATACACTATATAACATAATAATTATTATTGGAAATATAATAAGAATTAACCAACTTGACTATTGTTACAATAACTCAACATATGGTATACTGAAATCAACGTAATATCAGTCTGTATTCATTAAAAAAGTGATGCTGTCAAACTGTTCAAGTTTCCCAATCGGAATTTCGAAACATGTGTGATAATCTCACATTCTGACTAAATTTGTGTAATGAAATCTATGTTCAAAATGTCTAAAGAGTTCTTATTGTCTATTGAAGTGCTTGTCTGAATAAACGTCTTTGCGGACATTGACTTTGGCAGGGATAAGTGAACTACTTGTCTGGTTATGAAACAATCTCTTGTGGCTATAAATCGCACCGTCTTAAGGAGTGTAGCGATCTGGAAGACTTATCATACTAGTCTTTTTTACTTAGCTTGCAAATTGTATTTGTTCGTATGCGCGTATCGAGCGTTTACAGACCTGATGACTCCAATCGCCTCGACATCAAAAGTTGTGCAGGAGAGTAGCCACACTGACTCGGCGTGTTTCTAAAGTCAAGACATGAAAGATATTGCTCAGCGTTTGCATCTTTCGCTTTTCGCAACATGCTTTTCGCTATTTCCATGTAACATTCACTTGCACCATTTGATCTAGGGTTATACGGACTAGAAGTGTTATGTCTGAATTCAATTGTTTGGCAATTGAAGCAAACACTTTTGATGTTACAGAACGTTATCTGATTTCGGTGTTTCCGGAGAACTGAATCTGCTAAACACCTCAACAATTTTACATGGCCCAATTTCCAATGACGTTAATCAATTGTATGCAGGAAAGGTGATTATTTTGCATTTAAGGTCGGTATTTGTTTAATATAAACTATATTTTAGCCAAGCAATAAATGTATATCTAATGCTGAATCACTTTACGGAAAAAAATATATTAAAAATAGTTCCGAGAAATGTCTTTAAAGAGTTAACTAATTTAAACGTGGCCCTTTACCATCACTAATACAGACCATGATGCACCATTTATAATGCCTTTGTATTGATTTATATTTGTAAACTATGTAAGTGTTTAATGATGAATTGATTAGTTAGTTTGTTGGTTCAGGTAATCGATTTAATATTTGAAAAGCGCTCTAAACTGCAGCGCGAGGAAAATATGAGTATTTATCAAATTGTAACTTTCCACAACAATACATTAATCTGAAATTGTCATGATTGTTTTGCTACATATGTTGTATTAATGTGTCTGTATACAATGACATAAAAAAGATACTATCATAATTATTATAAATATACAAAATAAAACGTGTAAGCTACGAACAAACAGCTTAACTTAAGTAAACATGGCCCTTAAACTTCCATAATGAACTCCAATTATGCACCATTTATGATGTCTCGTTTTAAAATAATAAAGGATGAGTTAATCAATAATTAATGAGTTGATTTTCCCATCTTCCAATTAACCACGTATTAAGGATGTAAGCTATTTTTAAAATATATACGGATGAAATAATTGTATTATACCTAATATAATAAATGTGTGCGATCATTCTAAATCAACAAAATGGTTTATGCACGATACAAATCTATTAATTGGTTTAAATATAAACAAAGTGACACTCCAGATGCATCCCGAATGTTCGTCAACATTATGCGTGCCGTAGAATTTCCAACGTACATGCTTAAGCATGATGAACACATACATACTGTATTCATGTACTACCATTAAACAACGAAACGATTGATGTTTTTTTGCGGACTCACACATTAATCTGTAATTATTGTTTATTTTCTTATTCTTCAATTTATAATGAGGAAACCATATCTACCGACTTAGCCATACGTTTTATATTAAAATGCGTGTAACACTAAATTTCATAATATAAGTTCAACGATGTGTACACAATTATATGCATGTAGACTCAAATAGAAATGTAAATAAATAGTTTATTTTTATTCTAAAATTAATAATGTGGAAACAACAGCTTACCTACTTATCCAGTCGTAGTTTGTTAGAATCAATGAATGGGTTGCACTGAATCACACAGACGAGATGAAATTGTATTATAGTAAATTTCTAATGAGAAACAGATAGACAACTGAAATGTTGGTGGACATCCAATTTCGAAGACAAAACAAATTACCAATTTGGGTAATATATCCGACACCTAACGTAAGCATTGTTCATTCGAAGACATATGCTATCTCACATTAAGGTATTGGTGATGTTATGCCTTTCGCGAATTGCTATACTTAAGCTGTGAAGGTCTTCAAAAGCAAAGACAATGGAAATTATCCAATTACTGAAGTGTCTTATATTGGCACACGCTTCTCTCGGGTCGTTTTCAATTATATTATCAAATATGTAGTCGAATTTGCAACGAGCTATTATTATGTGTCAAAACGTGAGTATGTGCACGAAATGTTTGGTGCCAGGAGTTTTTAATAAATCGTAAAGTCTCGCGATGTCATGAAGATAATGAAGATCACACCTTTGCAACAAACTTTAAACATTAGATGGAGCGTCTTTCAAAATTATTATTTGGCAATTCAATATTCCCTTGTCAGGAACAGGAAGTTAAGTAATTATGACGTCCCTCGAACATTTCTTGGAACACAATATGGTTATTCTTCAAACGATGCAGCTATGTTTGTGAACATTGACTTTTTTACGTCAAAGTTCACGCAAGAAGAACACACGTTTATTGCGTCATGTTATCGACCGTTATAAGTCAGGTATTTACAAAACGTCTACATTAGTGGGCGTTTAAAGGCAGGAAAAGCACTTGCTTTGCTAACGTGTGTTCAATCACCAAGTAAGCTAATCGGATAGTTAATTGTTAATTGCAATAAAATCTTCAGAGAGCGGATGGACGTGCGAATTCATGACGATCATTTTGTGAACATAACGATCAATAACGATGTTCAACAACGATTTATAACCCGTTGGAAAACGTAAAATAATAATTAATAATTCTATGGATCAGATATCGTTATATAATGACCGATAAATCGATTAGATAAGTCGTAACACAAGTTTATATAACCTTTTTTGTTACTAACATCAAAAGCAATGTTTAACTTAATTGACAAAGGACAGTATATAAGCGCCCTGCAACAAAAAATACGGCAAATGAAAAAGGTAAAACATGTGCTTGTGTATTTTTAAAACTATATTATAGCAGGTCTAAATGAGCGTTACTGATTATACTTGTATTGTGGTTTATTGGCAGATATAATAGTTCATATAATTTGTTGAAGGTATTGAATATGATCAATATGTTTATGTTTCACGATCAATCTATATATTATACAACGAGACATATACAAAAACCTGACTGGCGTATGACTAAAGTCCAGACCCCGCTAAAATACATGATCAGATTAATTAAAACGAAATTGTTATTGCAAGAGAATCTTCGGAGTGTTTGTCATACGATTATATTAGAATCGAGATGACTTATATTTCACGTATGCTTACGTAAATACATATTAACAATCAATATTACAGGATTTTACATTTGCTTTATAAGTTATTGTATTGTTATGTGAAAATATAAACACACAATGAACTGTTTAAAATTTTAATAAACATCAAGGCAAACTATTAAGCTATGAGCATATAGGAAAGGCATTATTTCTGTAAATTAACTTTGCTCAAGTTGCATTGCCGTATGTCTGTGCATGTTTAGATATGAGTCATTATGCTTACTTGTTTAGTTACATCTATATATACATGTAATAGTATTTATATATGTTTATCACTTAAAATTTATATTAAAGACGTTGTTGAAACGAAGTCAAAAACTTATAAAACAAGAACACATTATTTTTATAAAATATAGCTAATGAATTCCACTGTTCAAGGCTCATATACTTTCAAAGTGAAAAATAAATAATTAAGCGAACAAGATCGCAGTATGAATTAGTAGATCAAACATCACTCTGACCTAGCCTTACAGTTGTGTCCACATTCATAAGATTGTATCGAATCTAAACACATGTGTTGAAGTGGAATATATTGACGAATTTATCATTATTTTTTTTTACAACTTTTCATGAACAAATGAATTATTGTATATGCAATTCACTTGTTAATACTTTTTAAACTAATCAGTGTGCCATGCACGATATAAAATAACGTTATAAAGACACACAAGTAGAAACCACACATGCGTGCATTGTCGCATTAATTCAAAACGCAATTGGTAGAAAGCAACTAATCGACATTTTATGTCTTATTAGTCTGTCTCCGAGATGCCATTTACGATGGTTAGAGGATCAAAATAGTTAACTATCACAAACTCCATCCCCTACGCCTGGTTATAAACCGATATGTCTCCCAATACTATTTGTGCAGTGGATATTGTGAGCAACATTTTGATAATACACTGAAAACTGTCTGGCATATTCGTTTAAGAAGTTGAGCTTACTGTTCAAACATTTGCGACCAATGGAATGTTTAAATGTTAGGGAATTAGAAGACACGCTTAGTAACCCATGTGGATGAGTACGTTTTAAGTAAGTTTACTCATATACCCTTTTACCATGCGATTTTCTTACGAGTTTCACATTTACGATTTGTCATTATAGTGGCATGAGTATGTGGAATCTATGAAGATGCAAGCGACATATAAATATGCAAAATTCATTAAAGTGGACCTTGTACATGCATTTCGATTACTGTTAGACAAATAAAAGACGTTTTATTTTGAATGGCGATGCTTTAAGGTTAGATGGTATTTACACTTAAATATTATTAAAAAAAAGTATTGACCAAGTGTGTGGTTTTAAAGCCTTAATATTGTTCAATGCTTTTCATTAACCGGGTCATTGTGTTATTTGTATATTTAAATTTATGTTTCATAATATTGTTCATGAGTTTGATATCATACGCATTTTATGTATTTTCTTGCAAAGCTTATTTGTGTAAGTTGCAACAGTTTCAATACGTTTTCGGCAGTTTTTTGCTTTAGTAATACCGTAAAAAAAGACAATCCTGAAGCATAATCAGGAGAGACATTCTTGGTGAAACATACACACACTCTAGTCTCATTATGGTTGCGACGACACTTGTATTGCATTCTGGATTTCCTGGATTCAGCACGAATTTGTTATTTTATGCGATCCACAGGAATGCAACTGTATTGTGTCTAATCAGGTATGTCATTTGAACACTTATTCAGGACTGATCCAAAAAAATACACTCTATATTAATCAACGTTGTCGGAAACTATAACATCTCTCAGCAGAAGTGACTCAATTAAGGGTGATTAAAATATGAACATTATCTCTACATTTATTGTATGTAAATGTTCAGGCGCTTTGATATTAGTTAGTGCAAACTTCTTAATTAGACGGAATCAAAATGTGAAAATCTGTAATTATCCATGATGACGGACACGGCACACATATTATTACTTTTCGCCACGCAATACCTATACATGTGATGATGTTAAATAAAATAAAACAATTTTCGGGTTCAGATTAAAAACATTCAAATAATAAAGACTATAAAGACTATAATCCACGGTAAACCTCGCAAATGTAATATTAATTTGCGATGAAGTCTATTTACAGTGTCTTTGTACAGACGCTTTTATTGTACTAACATTTAAATATGGCATATGACTATATATATATAAATATGTCTAAACGGGCTAGCCAATATGGGACCTATATCGGCAACCCCATATCCAGACGCATCTTATCATCCTTATGGGAGCTCCCTTAAGAAAACTGATTTGAAATGTATTTGTTTTTTTGTATAAACGTATTGCGTTTGCGCTCGTTTGTGAGAGCAGTGTTTTATCAGTTCTTATTTTAACTTAAAGCATACATAGTATACCTCAAAATTATAACGTCCGTAAAGCATTCACTAGGGCACATTGCTGACATGTTGAATTAATGTTTTACACTATATATTCATATGTTCAGTCTAATGTTAATATGTTAATATTATTAACATACTTAGATATGAGTATCTAACACGGGTTTCAGAAGAACCCCGTGGTACGCAATATGAAGAAGCGCTTTAGAACAGCTTTNGAATTATCCTACTCAGTTTGGATTATCGACGTACAGGGGGTGTATAAACGTATCGCGTTTGCGCTCGTTTGTGAGAGCAGTGATTTATCAGTTCTTATATGAACTTTAAGCATACATAGTATACCTCAAAATAATAACGTCCGTAAAGCATTCACTAGGGTACATTGCTGACATGTTGAATTAATGTTTTACACTATATATTCATATGTTCAGTCTAATGTTAATATGTTTATATTATTAACATACTTACATATGAGTATCTAACAAGGGTTTCAGAAGAACCCCGTGGTACGCAATATGAAGAAGCGCTTTAGAACAGCTTTAGTGAGGTGCACGCTCCTGTTTGCATAATATCACTCTTGCTATTTATACATGCCCTCCAATGCCGTCGCCATTGTAAATACAATCACATTTCATGCTAGCCCTTGGTGGCATTCGATGTTATGTCACACTCACTGGACAAACGTATTACTCTGGCCCAATTCAACACGCACCGGTATTATCGCAAAGCTGTCTTATTAACAGCGCCCAGAGCGTCTCAGAACGTAACGACACTTTTATTATCCTTAGGAATTCTGTCACCAGACCTAGATCTGTCGTTATGTGATAGTTGTGTTAAGAATTTGTATAATAGTTTTGATTGCGCCCTATATATGCAGAGTCGACCAATACCAAGCGCTTAAAAATGCTTTCAAACTTTATACATAAACGACCATAATACATTGTAAAACTATTCAAATAAAGTGTTTAACAAATTTAGGCTACGCAAACAATATATAGTTTAAAAATAGGTTACCATTCTCAAGAAGATTAATTTTAATACTTATCTTTTGTGAAAGCTTCCAAATAAAACGTTTCATGTACTTATTATAGTAAATAACAGAACTTCATGCATTTTATAATAATTTCGAAAACTATTCTCACTGATTAAGGCGTGACGAAACTGTATTCCTATTAAATTAATCGTATCACGTTTGTACAAAAAACAACAACAAAAACGTGTCCTTGTGACAAGTTTAACGAATCTTTATCAGAAATTGGACTCTTAAGCCACTNCAATCTTTAAACATTAGATGGAGCGTCTTTCAAAATTATTATTTGGCAATTCAATATTCCCTTGTCAGGAACAGGAAGTTAAGTAATTATGACGTCCCTCGAACATTTCTTGGAACACAATATGGTTATTCTTCAAACGATGCAGCTATGTTTGTGAACATTGACTTTTTTACGTCAAAGTTCACGCAAGAAGAACACACGTTTATTGCGTCATGTTATCGACCGTTATAAGTCAGGTATTTACAAAACGTCTACATTAGTGGGCGTTTAAAGGCAGGAAAAGCACTTGCTTTGCTAACGTGTGTTCAATCACCAAGTAAGCTAATCGGATAGTTAATTGTTAATTGCAATAAAATCTTCAGAGAGCGGATGGACGTGCGAATTCATGACGATCATTTTGTGAACATAACGATCAATAACGATGTTCAACAACGATTTATAACCCGTTGGAAAACGTAAAATAATAATTAATAATTCTATGGATCAGATATCGTTATATAATGACCGATAAATCGATTAGATAAGTCGTAACACAAGTTTATATAACCTTTTTTGTTACTAACATCAAAAGCAATGTTTAACTTAATTGACAAAGGACAGTATATAAGCGCCCTGCAACAAAAAATACGGCAAATGAAAAAGGTAAAACATGTGCTTGTGTATTTTTAAAACTATATTATAGCAGGTCTAAATGAGCGTTACTGATTATACTTGTATTGTGGTTTATTGGCAGATATAATAGTTCATATAATTTGTTGAAGGTATTGAATATGATCAATATGTTTATGTTTCACGATCAATCTATATATTATACAACGAGACATATACAAAAACCTGACTGGCGTATGACTAAAGTCCAGACCCCGCTAAAATACATGATCAGATTAATTAAAACGAAATTGTTATTGCAAGAGAATCTTCGGAGTGTTTGTCATACGATTATATTAGAATCGAGATGACTTATATTTCACGTATGCTTACGTAAATACATATTAACAATCAATATTACAGGATTTTACATTTGCTTTATAAGTTATTGTATTGTTATGTGAAAATATAAACACACAATGAACTGTTTAAAATTTTAATAAACATCAAGGCAAACTATTAAGCTATGAGCATATAGGAAAGGCATTATTTCTGTAAATTAACTTTGCTCAAGTTGCATTGCCGTATGTCTGTGCATGTTTAGATATGAGTCATTATGCTTACTTGTTTAGTTACATCTATATATACATGTAATAGTATTTATATATGTTTATCACTTAAAATTTATATTAAAGACGTTGTTGAAACGAAGTCAAAAACTTATAAAACAAGAACACATTATTTTTATAAAATATAGCTAATGAATTCCACTGTTCAAGGCTCATATACTTTCAAAGTGAAAAATAAATAATTAAGCGAACAAGATCGCAGTATGAATTAGTAGATCAAACATCACTCTGACCTAGCCTTACAGTTGTGTCCACATTCATAAGATTGTATCGAATCTAAACACATGTGTTGAAGTGGAATATATTGACGAATTTATCATTATTTTTTTTTACAACTTTTCATGAACAAATGAATTATTGTATATGCAATTCACTTGTTAATACTTTTTAAACTAATCAGTGTGCCATGCACGATATAAAATAACGTTATAAAGACACACAAGTAGAAACCACACATGCGTGCATTGTCGCATTAATTCAAAACGCAATTGGTAGAAAGCAACTAATCGACATTTTATGTCTTATTAGTCTGTCTCCGAGATGCCATTTACGATGGTTAGAGGATCAAAATAGTTAACTATCACAAACTCCATCCCCTACGCCTGGTTATAAACCGATATGTCTCCCAATACTATTTGTGCAGTGGATATTGTGAGCAACATTTTGATAATACACTGAAAACTGTCTGGCATATTCGTTTAAGAAGTTGAGCTTACTGTTCAAACATTTGCGACCAATGGAATGTTTAAATGTTAGGGAATTAGAAGACACGCTTAGTAACCCATGTGGATGAGTACGTTTTAAGTAAGTTTACTCATATACCCTTTTACCATGCGATTTTCTTACGAGTTTCACATTTACGATTTGTCATTATAGTGGCATGAGTATGTGGAATCTATGAAGATGCAAGCGACATATAAATATGCAAAATTCATTAAAGTGGACCTTGTACATGCATTTCGATTACTGTTAGACAAATAAAAGACGTTTTATTTTGAATGGCGATGCTTTAAGGTTAGATGGTATTTACACTTAAATATTATTAAAAAAAAGTATTGACCAAGTGTGTGGTTTTAAAGCCTTAATATTGTTCAATGCTTTTCATTAACCGGGTCATTGTGTTATTTGTATATTTAAATTTATGTTTCATAATATTGTTCATGAGTTTGATATCATACGCATTTTATGTATTTTCTTGCAAAGCTTATTTGTGTAAGTTGCAACAGTTTCAATACGTTTTCGGCAGTTTTTTGCTTTAGTAATACCGTAAAAAAAGACAATCCTGAAGCATAATCAGGAGAGACATTCTTGGTGAAACATACACACACTCTAGTCTCATTATGGTTGCGACGACACTTGTATTGCATTCTGGATTTCCTGGATTCAGCACGAATTTGTTATTTTATGCGATCCACAGGAATGCAACTGTATTGTGTCTAATCAGGTATGTCATTTGAACACCTATTCATGACTGATCCAAGAAAATACACTCTATATTAATCAACGTTGTCGGAAACGATTACATCTCTCAGCAGAAGTGACTCAATTTAGGGTGATTAAAATATGAACATTACCTCTACATTTATTGTATATAAATGTTCAGACGCTTTGATATTAGTTAGTGCGAACTTCTTAATTAGACGGAATCCAAATGTGAAAATCTGTAATTATCCATGATGACGGACACGGCACACATATTATTACTTTTCGCAACGCAATACCTATACATGTGATGATGTTAAATAAAATAAAACATTTTTCGGGTATAGATTAAAAACATTCAAATAATTAAGACTATAAAGACTATAATCCACAGTAAACCTCGCAATTGTAATATTAATTAGCCATGATGTCTATTCACAGTGTCTTTGTACAGACGCTTTTATTGTACTAACATTTTAATATGATATATGAATATATATATATGAATATGTCTAAACGGGCTAGCCAATATGGGACCTATATCGGCAACCCCATATCCAGACGCATCTCATCATCCTTATGGGAGCTCCCTTAAGAAAACTGGTTTGAAATGTATTTGTTTTTTGTATAACACCCCCTGTACGTCGAAAATCCAAACTGAGTTGGATAATTCAAACTGAAGAAAAAATGTTGGCCGAAACTGAAACTGAAACTGAAAGGTAGTTGATTATTTTATAATTTTTGATAATTAAGTAACTATAAGGACGTAATTGTTCTACACATGTGATAATGAATGTCTGACGCACACATGCGTTTTGAGTTTTGCAACGATTGAATAGTTTTCTAGTAAAAAACGATAAATTTGTCTTCGGAAAATGCTAATTTTCATTAAATGCGACCTATGTGTTAAATTATTTACACGTTAATTGACAAAAGAGCGAACGAAACTGTAACAGAGATATGCCAAATTATATCATGAATGTCCTTTAAAATTTTACTTTTAACACCTAGTGTGTTTCTGTGTTAAAATCATGTGTTTGCAGGACGGGTATAAAAGTTTATGGATAAATCCAAACTGATATGAACATTTCTGTGGATAATAACCAAACTCAANTTATTCTAACCATGCAATTCTGTTCCAAACATAAGCAGCCCGCAGAAACTAATTACTGCAAAATGCTAAACTAAAACTCTACATGTACTTATTCGTCTCAAGTCATACTAAAAACTAAGGATATGTTTTTGCAAGTGTAGTGGTAGGTCGCATATTCCCTGCAACAAAATAAAACATATTCAGACAGCGAAGACAAATATAACTAAACAGCGGTGTTCATTTCACTACTATCATGGAACATATAAATTAGCGCTATTAATCATCATAACTGTTGTTCATTTTGTAGACATTATATCTACTATCATTACTGTATGTATGTTTGTATTTTGTGCCGAAGGCCATTCAATACAAATAAACCTATTGCCAGTGGCATTGTCATATTCGTTACAGTTATTACCTAATGCCTGCAGGATAAAGCCGAAACAATACATGCCATCAAAAAATCGCAGTTTTTATTAATGTTTCTTATGTTCCGAACAGTATTGTTATTTGTCTTCTAAAGCAGCTTCCTCCCCATTCCCTCACAGATGTACACATTTTTCTTTGAAGTATTGCGTCTAGTGCGATGCAATTTGAGCAATTTTAATATAAACCTGATATATGAATGTAATCAGAAGATACCATTCAGAAATGGAGCTTATCCGCCTATGTGAGACATCATTTTGTTAAATGGAACAACATATGGGGACAAGTCTTTCCATGATGTTAATATGCGCTCCGAGGGTGACTAAATGCATGCTATATATAAAACTACGATACCGCATTTGATAATGAAAACTGCTTGGTTGTACATAAATTGTTAATACTTAAACAAACCTTAAATAGACAATGTACGTGTAAAATTCAACATAACATACAATCATACATATAATTGTGGTAATTAGTATTCATAATCATTTTTTTTTAATTTTCCTGGAATCCCATTACTTTTGTATAACCTGGAAAACAAAGTTTTTTTCTTGACGGATTTGCCTCGCTGCTTTTAAAAGAATTTTTGCACACTTTAAGGAATATAAAGTACTTTTTTAATTTAAATCTTGCTTAATATACAGTTCCATTTGATGAGAAATTGCTATGCATACGTGGTAATTATAAATCATAGTGTCCTGATTGATGACGACACATGAAATATATAATATGTACAATATTTGTATTTTTGTAATTAAAATGATTTCTTGCGATTTTAAGGAGTCATGCATTCGATATGTATCATAAAATAGCCCATACGTTACTGTCGTCTGCATTTTATCTTTTTGAGGATTCTGTAAAGCATATTGCTCACATGCTTAACTATCCTTTGTTCTTAACCGTAAAATGCTTTTTGAACTCACATAATTCAAATCTCATTCGGTCTAAGACTTAGTACACAAGTACAGATAACAACAAATAAAGGTTTAATCTCGTTAATAATTGGATGGATTGAACAGTAGGAACGCATGGGACTCTAATGCGTATTAGTGCTGAACTATAATATTTAACATACACAACGATGGTTTATCTTGTTCTGCAAGTTTTAGAGAACTACACATACATCTGTACATGTCTTGCTTGGCAGGTCGTGTTTTAAGTGAACTCTTTACAAAAAATGTAAGATTTCTCATGTGTGTTCAGACAAAGTATTTAACTATCACATTCTTCATTTGATACGAACGTAACCATTATACGACCACCGACGAAATAATGTGTGTTGTTTCATATATCTCTTTAGATTTTCTCAGCAAAAATGTTGCTGACAAATATGTCTGAAACAACATTATTTAAAACAAAAGTGGATATATGAGCTTGAGCGGTGAGTGTTTTCGATGTTTGTGCATGGCATATACACTTTTTCGTATTGGACACTGTTTTTGTCATCTCAATTATCGTAATTAATTCTGAAACAAAACAAATACATACACACTTGAAAACACGATGGATGTCATAAATACGTCATAAAACTGCGCATGTTTTGTTTTCTTCAATGTTATTAGATAGTGTAATTCCAATTTTACTGTGATTGACGACACGCTTTGTTATTTTTAAGCCTCTCAAAATGATTGAAATCCAGATAAGCTTAATAAGCTATCAATCCAACTCCACGAAACATCTTGTGTTACAATTCGTGTTTTTATCATTTGTGAACATAATAACATCACACGGTGTAAACATAAGTATGGCAATACGTAGCCTTGTCTAGAGGTCATCATTTATGCATCTAAAATGATAGACATCAAAATATCACACACAAATAATACATTAATTGACTGTTGTACGGCAGTAATATAATTGTCAAATAAAAACAGAACATTTATTTGCAGCAAAAGCAGTATAACCTTCTAATATTGCATTATTAATCAAGTTGGGGTAAAGATGCATGTTTTAATCAACGTGTTGAGGTCAACATCGCTGTTCATTGGCAGGCGTCGAAAGAAAAACACACTGAAAAAAAAAATCGAATTGGTTCCATCAAGTCGTAAACAAAACATTCACAAACGTCCATCCCATAAAGACGGTCGACATGGAACAGAATTAATCCATGCACTTTGCAGTCTAATACCAAAAACTTTATAAAGAACTCAACGAAGTGAATTATTTTATTTTACGGGAGCTGAGGTATTTTAAATCGCAAGCTTAGAAAAGTTTGACTTCAAGTGCCTCATAAACCTGTGACGCTCTTGCCTTGTTTTGATCGGTCTGATGTTGTATTTTGCAGCACGAGTTATGTAAAGTGGTAAATGTGATGGTAACGAATTCAATTAACACTTAACATATATTTATTATCCAAAAGAGCGAGTGTTGGTCGAAAGGCTCACGTTGCTTCGGAAACATGTTTAGGTATTTGACATATTAAACGCTTCTATCCCTATACAAAGGGAAACTCCAGGCAATAAACACATGATTAAAAACTATTAAGAAAACATATTTATATTTTATATTGCATTTCTAGTATATTCATGTGATGACGTCTGCTTTCAATTATTGCAAACATTGAAAGCCCCTTCCTGCTGTTGATTAAATAGATACAAACATCAAATCAAATGTAATACAAAAATTGCGTGTAAAGGAATACAAATCCACGGACAAATGCACAATTGGGGTTCAATATCACTGACGTTTTAAATGAATTGCTTTCGATACATTCAGATACAATTGGTATGTACCCTTTACATGTAGCGTTAAATAGGTGTTGTGGTATATGTATTAATCATGGTATTTATATAAGTAAAACAATATTCATATTACCGTTATCGGAAGTTTTTGCATAACAAACAGTTTGATCGAATGATTTTGAAACCGCAGGACAATAATTACATCGCCATATGGTAACGATCTCTTTCATGATCCGAGAAAAACGTGTTAAGTAAAGCAATGCACACTATATATTACTTGCAAAAAAGGTATAATACATTTTAGGTCAATATCAATGTTTAAGTTATATATATTGAGACTTTCGACATTATTGTGTGAACATACGATCCCATAGGTTGTTAAAAAACAAACACAAACACAATCGCTGATAAACTACCATATTGGCTGCAGTAAAATCAATACGAAAAAGTATTGTAAAGATGAATTCATCACTTTAAAACTTAAATAATGTTTAGAGTCCCATTTAGAAGTTTTCAGGGCATATTTTACTTAGAGAGTTGTATCCTCAAACCAACATAGCACACTGAGTCAAAGGGGTTACACAAATCGAATAAAACGCAAAATAACCTTTTTTTATATGAAGAATATTATGTAGACATTTGTAAAATGAAATGTTGTCGAATAAAATGTTGATTGTTTGTTCAATATAAGCTCACTCTCTGAAAGATTAGTTTTTGTTTCATTTTAGCTCGTAGGTAAGCACTTTGAAACCCACAAGCCTAGAAGCGGGTATCCGCTATTTAAAATTCGGTTGAACAGGTTTACATAAATATGTATAAAATCATCACAAGAGTGTTTCGAAAATGCATTCTTAAGTGGGTTAATATCACTGGATGTCCTTTGTTTTAAGCTATGTTTTGCTTTCCTTACTTCGTTTGCATTAATCATATCATTAAGAAAATTGCGATATTCATTATTAGGAACGTCGGCTGTTCAATTCAAACCGCTTACATGTTTAAAAAAAACATTGAAAACAGATTGTCTTTTTTGTCTCGTTACTCGATTTGTATTCCGAGACTATTAATATAATTACAGTAATTTCTAGCTGATTTTTTTTTTTTTTAT
Organism: Dreissena rostriformis; assembly: GCA_007657795.1. Classification (NCBI taxonomy): domain Eukaryota; kingdom Metazoa; phylum Mollusca; class Bivalvia; order Myida; family Dreissenidae; genus Dreissena; species Dreissena rostriformis. Next base: position 27,270 of record VMBQ01005796.1, read on the forward strand.
AGACCACAGTCTTTCGCAGTGCTCTGGTTACTTGTAAACTATTAAGTAATACAATTTTCTTTAAATGCAATGACTATTCTCTTTTAATGCATTTGAATTTNTTATACTGACTGAAATTGCGGTATGTTTGGCTTTGAACTGTCAATGAACAATAGTGAAAATAAAAACATTTAAGCATAAAAGTTGGAAGTTTTTAACCTAAATCTGATAATACAATATTTACAAGCTGTTCTCTTTTTTTTTGCCTGGCCATCGGAGCATTATTCCCACCACGAAAAGAAAATATGAACAAAAAAACGTTTATTTTGTTGTTCATTGCTGAGTAGTGTATTCGGTGTATGGTATCCAGTGTACAACAGTCAAGTAATAACCAACATGCAACTCTATGCCTTTAAACTTTGGCTGGTTCATGATATTTAACAACAAACGTGGCCGCCAATCAACACACGTGTACGTCAGAAAGTCACAATTTGTATACATACCGCATTTATGTAAATTCATCACCCAAAGTAATTTAAAAAAAATCATGACATACAAATTAAAATACCTGAAAAATGTTTGCTAAAGAAATCTAGCTTTATGTTGAAACTGTATGTGAGCGTTTGAAAAAATACTGACATGATTTACGAAAGGGCATCTAATTGAAATAAGCAATTAGTTTAAGATACAATCTAGTCTTATATTGTGTGTTAGATGTATTATTTTCAATGTAAGCATTTGGAATCCTTGTAGAGTGGAGTCAGCACCGGTTCATATATTCATTTGTCAAGCTGAAGTACTTATATTGGTACGATGTGTCCCCTTATTATGAACATATTTATACAATTGGAGCTCGCTTAATAGTCAACCTCTATTTCATTGATTAATTTTAACGAAAACACATACAAGCATAATTTACCTGAACTAAGGTGCTTTCTGTGAGGCATTTTGTCAAAACGTTTCCGTACCACCACCATGTTCATGAATTGTTTCGCCCAATTTCATTACTCGTAGGTATACATCGCCATTAGTAGGTTTCATTTATTTTTTTTAATTTTAGTAGTGAAAACAATCTTTGTAGAATTGTATAATATCCTACTAAACGTATTGTTCCTGTTTATGATTCAACACATATTATACATTTACAGACTTGTGTTGAGGTGTATTCAATGTTGTACCAACCTGTCCAAATGTGAGATTTCCGAACACAGGCCTGCAAACCATAAATACACTGAATCATAAGTATATAATTGGTATATTATATACCTGGTAGACTCAATTAAAAGCATATAATTTTCCATACTTGATATCAAAGGAAGGGCAATTATAAATGCAATATTTATAAATGCAATATATCAACGACATATCACGAGTGTATAAATATGTGCATGTTTTATATAATGGCTGTTACATGCCTACACGTATTACATGCCTTCACTTTGTTTATGTTGTATTGTGTGTTCACTTGTTATCGTAAACGTGTAGATGCATCAGCAGTACCGTGCTATTTATTAATGACTTTATGGCGTGACTTACCGTAATCGTAAACTATAAGTCGCGTCATTTACTTTGTGGATAATTTTCCATTTTCTCGCCGTGATTAAGTTTGGACGGAAGTACGATGTTGCATCGTATCTGCTGAGCGTGGCGAAGTGACATGCAGTCATGTATGCATCTAAAGTGTTCTACAAAATAACATAAAAGAAGCCAATTCAGGATGTTTCGTAGCAAATTGACGTAGCGAACAACGTGTATCAATCGAACTTCGCCAAACACCAAGCAAGGCCACATCATCAAAATACATTTTTAATTAATTCCAAAGATAAATTAGTTCAATCAACTAGATATTCAGTCTTAGACTAACGCTCTCCCAACTGAGCTATTCCGGCTGATAAACATAATTAAATCGTGCACATTTGTCAATCTAATAAGGCTTTAATTTAGTGTCTCTACCTGTATATGTTTATTTCTAACACATAGTGTACATTTAAGTTTACAACCGGTTAATGATCAGATAATATTGAAAAATATTTAATATCATGTACAAGTAAGAGACAGTCGACTTACTGACCTCATCCTTAAAATATGGTTTACCCATAGGTATGAGTAAATTAATTATTCTCTTTTTTAAAACAAATAATGAAATACTATTTGATTTCATTAACACGATAATATTTATGCTATCTATTGTAAACAATTTACCAGTGCACGTAATATATCAAGCTGACAGTTCTGTTCTCATGAATGAAGATTCTGTCAACAATTGCCGTGTACTTCATGTTTATCTTATTAGCTAATAGGTCTTTTCACATTAAGCTTCAGGAAGTTTCAGTATTTGTAATAGAAAATGATGCTTGATTTAAGTATTTAGCATCGTATACCAGTGCCATGCCCTTTTGTAGTACTTCGAGCATTTATTCGTATGAAAATTGAATCGATAAAACAAAAAAGATTAAAATGATTGTGTAAGTGAACAATAATTGTATGTGTTTACACAAAGATATGATGTGTTGACACTAGTTTTAATTACATAACGTGACACATTGTTTGATATTGATTGTGCTATTTTAGTAATCAACGTAGGTATCAATTAGTAACTCGTGTAACCGAAACAATTGTTTTGAATAATAAGGGAATAGACAATTTCGAAACACGTTTGTATAATTGTGTTATCATAACTTACAACGGATGGCATAACATTCCATAACGTTATTGAAATCGAAAGACTGTCTTAATTTAGGCAGCAAAGTTATTAATTTGTCCTATGTTGAACGTGTTAAAAAAATATTTTCGTTGGCAATTTTGTTTATATCGCAAGTAGTTTAAACGTTTCGTGAATCCATCAGGTTGCTGTTGCTTTCATTTTTTAAAGATCATTTCCTATGTATGTATTTTCATGTTGAAAGCATATTATAATCATTCACTAAACAGGGGAATATGTTTCTATAGGCCGTGTAGGCCTACATATGTGTATAGAAATTATCAAATAAATAAAATAAACATGCGAACAATTCTATAAAATCAGATCGGAGTAGGTTAAGAGTGGTATGCTTTTTGTATCTAAGACCGACAGTTTTGTTCGAAAGGCACATATATGCTATGTTATATAGTTATGTAACGATGTGAATCTTCAATGCTATATCATTCGAACATGACCATATCTATTTAGTCCGTTACAAAACTATTTTCGTTCACCAATGATGTGTGTGATCTTTGGACAAGTTAACATTGCCATCAACTTGGATACGTTTCTTTCGTTTTTCATTTAACACTGTCTGGAGACGCAAATATATGTTGAAATTAAATTGTGAAATTGATTTTTTGTGTTGCGTGCTTAAACGACCATTATATTGATACATATTTTTGATGTTATAAAATCCCTTAACATAAAGCAGGAAATGCATAAAAACTATCACAAATAATACTTGATACACTCGATTGGTTTAAACAATATGTATTTAGCTATTCGTGGACAACATGTAAGCAATATAATACAATACAAACATACATGCTACTTTGGACGAAATATTCTTAACATTAGGACTGCAAAGTGTAAAATAGCATACTTGAGAAATGGCTTCATGGCTTATGCTATGTCTCTCTTTTGACATTTAGCAGTGCTGCTGATAAGGTATTAAAATTGAGCTTGTAACTACAATGTTCAAAGGAAATAATTCAAAAAAGTGTAATACAATGATTTAGATAGCGAAAGAAAGATATTACGTTTACATACATCAGCATTATTAATTTGTAAAATCTTTATCTAATAGGAAAGAGATAAAAGTGGCCGCGTTATAGTCACTTGAGAAAGCTGCGATAAGAAAAGAAACAGTTGCGGTGCGGGGCATTGTTAGCAGGATCAGTTTTGTTCATGAGAGGAAGTAATGTTAAAATCTTTGACTTTCTCGGATAAGAGTCTGAACATGTTTTACTATCAGAGAATGTTCTTTGTATGATCCATGTTTGACCCCGAAGAGAAGAAGTTGTAAAGTTATGGGTTTGAAACTGGACAGATTGTCAAAAAGGAATGCTCTTTTTGCATTATAAATATGGAAAATGTAGAAAACGTGATATGTGTCTGCAATCTCTCTGCATTGACAATATTGACTTTCCAATATGTGTTTCGCGTGCAAATGGTTATTTAAGTTGCTAAAAGGCATTCGCAAACGTGCGTGAAGGACATTAAGCGTCCGCTCACCATATAAGTAATGCAAGGGGATTTTTTGTTTGTCTTTTTTAAAGATTTGCCTTTAAGGTAGATAGACAAGGAGCAGATCTTACATGCTCAGGTAAGGCATTCCATAGGTTTATCGTTGATGGTAGGTAGGGTCTTGAAAAGAGCTGTTACATGGAATGAAACGTATATTATCGGAATTACAACGTTTATATGCCGTTGTTTCACCCACGCTATTGGGGATACGTGCAGACAAATATGGGGGTGATAGGGAATTATACATCTTGTAGAAGAGGGTCAGTTTATGTTTTGTTCTCCTATGTTTTAAGGTTTCAAGAGCCGTTTCATAATATTAATTCTGCATTGATGCTAGACCTGTTCTCCCACTAATTATCCTTGCTGATGCACTCGATTGAGGTTAAATACCAGCATTGTTGTAAAAGGGTAAACTTAACACAATGTAAACGTAACGTTTCGCAATGTCATTTAGATATTGAAGATCAAATATTTGACATAAACTGTATACATTAGATGGTGTGTTTTTGAGAAGCATTTTGGCAATCCGATTGTCCCTTGTCAAGAACAGGAAATTAAGTTATTATGACGTAACAAGAAAAAAAAATTGGAGTCCAAAATAGTTCATCTTCAAACGATGCAGATATTTTGTGAACATTAACTTATTACGTTCGAGTTCACGTTAGAACAACAATTTTTAATGCGTCATGTTATCAAACGTGTTAAGTCATTTACTTACAAAACGTCTACATAAGTAGGCGCTTAATGGTATGAAAACAACTTGCTTTGCAAACATGTGTACAATCACAAAGTAAGACGATCTGACACTTGGTAATTGTTTTATGCAATTAAATCTGCAGAAAAAGAATGTACATGCTAATGCATTGCATATTTTCACTGACGATCTGTTTGTGAACATAACGATCGACAACGACGTTCAACACCAATTTCTAATTCGTTGATTTATGTATACTAATAAAATATTATACCAATCTGATATCGTTATAATATAACTTATTTAAGTCCATTAGTATTAATTCATAGTATAACCCCGACTACTAGATAATTTTTCAAACACGATTATATCACCTTCGTATTGTTTACTAACTTTACAAAGCAATATATATCTAAATTGACAAAGGGCAATATACGAACGTCCTACAAAAAGGAATGAAACGGCAATAACATATACAATTGTATTGTTTAATTATGTATTTTAATTAATTGTATCAGCGCCGTATAAGTGTGCGTTAATGATTAAAATTGTGTTGTGGTGTATCGGCGGAAATATTAGTTCATATTAATTGTTCTATGTATTCAATGAAATGATTAATCTTTGTTTATATCTGGCCATCAATGTATCTAATATACAGTGACATTTATACAAGAACCTGACTGGCTTGTGACTAAAGGACAGCCCCGCTAAAATATATGATCAGATATGACAGTTATTAAAAATTATATTTTATTGCAAGCGCGTCTCGGGAGTGTTTGTCATACGATTGTAATATGCTTCGGCAATAGATGGCTTCTAATTTGCGTATGCTCACGGAAAAAACATATAACCAACCACTATTAAAGGTTTAACAAAAGTTGATATAAAAAGTTTGTATTTGTATGTGCATTAATATGCACAAAGTGAATTGTTTACGTTTTTGTTTACATAAAGGAACAAACTTCACCTTTGCTAGCTACGATCTTATCAGAAACGCATTAAATCTGTCAATTAACGTTCCTCGAATTGTGCATGTTAAAATAGGACACATAATGCTTGCTTGTTTAATATATAACGGTATTTCCATATTTGTATCACATTAAATTCATATTTAAGACGATGTTGAAAAGAAGCCAAGAACATATACAACACGAAAACAAGATTTAACTTATAAATAGGTAATTAATTCCACTGCTCAAGATACATTATATATACATAAGATACTTTTATATTGCAAAATGAATAATCAAGCAAACACTTGTAACAGTTTTATTAGTATATCAAAACTACCTCTGACCAAACCTTACAGTGGTGTCCACTTTCATATTATTGTATGAATAACAGACTAACATGATATAAATTTCACTTGTCAATCCTTTCTAAAACTGATCATTGTGACATGAACGACATTACATAATATGATAAAGATACACAAGTCGATTACACGTAAGCTTGCATTATTATAGAAATATCATGAGTACAAAACGCCATTTATAGAAAGGAACTGATTGACATTTTATGTAACATTAGTCTGTTCCTGAGATGCCACATACGACAGTTATAGGATCAAAATAGTTGACCATTAGAAACTCCAGCCCCTTCACCGGGTTTTAAACCAATATGTCTTCCTAAACGATGATATGTGTGCGGTGGATATTGTTAGCACCATCTTGGTAATACATTTACACTTGTTTGGTCTATACATTTACCAAGTTGTGAGTATTGTTCAAGCATCGACGACTGATGGAGTGTTATAAGATCAGGGAACACTAAGAAACGCTTACTAGTAGCCGAACGGTAAAAGAATAAAGTGTACCTACCTATAAGAATAAGACTTTCGTACCAAATATTCTTCTTACGAGTTGCATATTTGCGATTTTTCATTATAATTTCATTTGTATGACAAAAGTATGAACGTGAAAGCGAAATGTTTGTTTTCAAATTAAATTGCATTACATTGGAATGTGCACATGCATTGTGATAATTGTTATTATACACATTAACTGTGTATAACTTTGAAGTGTGATGCTTTAAGTTTTTTTGTATTTACACTGAAATCTTTATTTTATAAATATTGGCCAAGAGTGAGGTTTGGACGCCTTAACATGGGTAGCTGATTTAACATTAACCGTTTCATAGTGTGGTTTCCAAGTCATGTTTAAGATAATTGTTCAAACGTTTCATAAAATAAGCAGTTCAATGTTTTCCTCGCAAAGCTCATGTTTCACTTGCAATTATGTCAATAAGCTGTCAGCAGGTTTTTGATTTAATGAAGAAAATCCGCAAATAATGACATTATTGGAGCATTATCAGGAGATACATTCTTAATGAAACAAAAACGCACTCGCATTATGTTGCGTTTGTAACACGCAATATGCTATGTAATTGCATTCTGGATTTCCTGGATGATGCTCAAATCCATCTCAAATTCGTTATTTGAGACTATATTGTGTCTTATCAGGTGTGTCAATTGAACACTTGCTCAGGACTGATCAAAGAAAATACACTCAACATTAATTAACGTTATCGGAAACTATTACATATTTCCGAAGTATTGACTCAATTATGACGCTTTCATATTGTATCGTGTGAAATGCTCAATGGCAGGGAATTCAAATGTGCAAAGCTTGGATTCTTCATATCGCATTTCTATGCGGCTTATAATGAACTATATAATACAGTCAAAACTGATCTTAAGGTCACTTGAGAATAACGGTCAATTGCAGACAACGGTCAGTCTGGATTCCCCCAGACGAAAATCTATCTATATTACACTTCAGAATAACGGTTAATTGTCCATAACGGCCAACGGCCAGTATATTTCACTTCCAAAGTCGTGTTTCGAAAAGTAAGAACACATACAAAACCGGTGCATGTAACAATAAGAATGTGTATTAGCAGCAATGATCTGCTCCAATCATAACCACAAAGCATGAGCGCGTGACAAAGTCACTAGATCTGTATAGCTGATTAGGTGTTAAAATCAACACTAAGCTGGATAGTGTTGTTATAAGAAGGCAATGAAAGGATAAGTGATTGTCTATAAAGGAAAAAAACAGACATTTATTTGCAACTTTAATAACAAACTAACTATTTTAAAACAAAATGTTGGCGTCTTTTTCATTGATTTAGAACAATTCAGTTATACCGTACTATCGGTTTATGACAGCGAATCCGCTTTTATATCTGTTCGGACGTGACGTAAATGACAATCTTTTTTAAAATACATCCCAATGAACGTAATACGAACTGTCGGATTTACTAAATGAACGAGATGCATGAGTGAGCAACAATTCTATCGTTGATAGTCATAGATTTTGTTTTAAGTTTTAAAATAATTATGGTATTAAATCAATTTATAAGACATTATTCTGTATTATTGAATATATTTGTTTTGTTTTTATGCTTGGTTGTTATTATCCATTAGGACGAAAACGGCATACACATTATAATAACTTGCCACGCAATACTTGTGTATACCTTTGATGATGTAAAATGAAAGAACCAAAAATGTTTTTAGTTCCACAAATGCTTATATAAATACTATACTTAACATTAAACCTCTAAATTTGCTCGAAAAGAAATAGGCCATGAATTATATTAACAGTGTCTTTGGATAGACGCTTTTGTTGTATAAGAATAAAATAGACAAAATAGCCTATGACAATCAAAATACAATAAATGTGAGAATTGTTGATTATCCTTCATCTTCAGACAAATATATCAGAGGCATTGTCGATATTTGCAAAAATGATCTTGATTAAAAACATTCATATGTTTCAGAATTAATTAAAGCGCATCATGCTTTTTTATATAGAATATGTGTTTGGTGTTACCTAATATAATGTTTTAGTATACAAATTCATTGATATCTGCCTTAAAGAAAGCTGTCTGATATTTTTTGTTATCATACCGCTTCATTGATATCTGCCGGATATAACGCTGAATGATATATTTGTTTATATCATGTTCAGCAGAAAGTTCTTATATCAGTCAATGTGTCTTAAAAAATAAGTACTTTTTAATTTTAAATATGATTTATCAAAACAAACAATTTGATACCAAGATATATTACTTGTAATCCACAGAAAGCAATACAAACAAAAAAAACGTATTTTCCAAATATTATAAATGAATGTATAAATGCTAATGACGTCATGTTCAACAGGAAGTTGTTAAACCAGTCGATGTTTGGATGTAAGTAATTTTACTCGGAATGAACTATAACGTAATCCTTGTTAATAAAATAAAATCAGATTTTACAAAACAAACAAGTTGATACCAAGATGTAATATATTTTAGACACAACAATCAAATATACTGCGAAAAACATAGTTTACAAATATTTAGCACAAGTGCTCATGACGTCATTAGTAACAAGTCATACGTCAAAGATCATATTCATTTCCGCTAAAAATGCAGCGTCGTAGCATTTGTTTTTTAAATAGGGACTTAGAGAGAGGTATGATAAACAGATAAACAGGTTACTGCCTGATCGCTTTGTAATATAACAGGCTCGGCACCAATAAAAAAAACGGCTCGGCAAGTCTCGCCGTTATATTAGTCTAAGCCTTGCCTTATATATAACAAAAAGATCTGGCAGTAACCTGGTATTCTCTATGTACCACGTCAATAGGAAAATGTTACATCAGTCCATGGTTGGAGGTAGGTCATATTACTCGGAATCAATTGCAAAATCATTATCAAAACTATTATTATTTTCAACAAAACAAACAATTCGATGCCAAGTAGTAATATATTTTAAACATCATAGCAAAAAAAAACATTATTTACAAATTTAGTAAGCGCCAGTACTCATGACGTCATGATTATCACGTCAAACGTCATAGGACATATTAATTCCCGCTAAACAATGCAGCGATAACATTTCATTTTTTCTGTTAGATTGGGAGGAAAAGGTATTATAAACAGAAATAAACAGGTTACTGTCATATCGGCATGGCACGAATAAAACAACGGCTCTTCGAGCCAAGCTTTATTCGTATCGAACCTGATATATTACACAACGATAGCGCAGACACCTGTTATTCTATATATATATCAGACAAGTCAAATATGGCTCCACGATGGCCTCGACCATATTGCACCTTCATGCGTCCCATTTTGACTGTATATGGACCTGCCAATATAGGCTAGTCCGTATGCGACAATTATTGACAATCGCATATGTGTATGTCTAGATTCATTTCAGATGCACCTCCTACTGGAACTTATTACTGTATTAATTTAGTGTAAAGGTAGTGTGTGCGCGCTCGTATGTGACACCAGTGTTATAAACAATTGTTATTGTATTTTTAAGCATACATACATACCTTCAATGAGTATAATATATGGTCCATATAGCACGACGGTGGGCGCATTTCGGGTGTAATCCTGAACGGTTGCGCTCAATAAATTTCGAACAAAAACGGAAACCTCAACATAGCAAGGTAACCAGGTCAAATATTAGGAAAACATTGTTGCTGCGCCAGATGTCAGATTTATTGCAAGATAAACATTCTGATCAAGTATGTTCAAGCTTAAGTCATAATTAAAAACTAGGCCAAGTTTGAATCTTGGTGGTGTGCGTCAACAAAGGTCAAATCTTTTAACAAAGATCATCTCAACCATCACTCAAGAGGCAACATTTATGCCTCAGTGTTGATGTCTGGTGTCTGACATCTGTTCAGAATGTTTATCTTGACCATACGAAGGACCTGTCTGAATCTAAATCAAATAGGGTACACACTAGTTCACCGGGTGAAGCCTTCAACACTTAGTTTTCGTGAACTCACGTTACGGCTTAAGGGCCATTATGGTCCTCTTGTTAAATTGTTATTTTGCCAGTTTGTAAGCAATTTCCTTCAATAATGTGAACTGCTTGATGACTTTATTATAATTTCCTTTTTATTTCATATGTTAGTGTTTAATGTGTTAAGTAACTTTATTTGTTTATGTTTTTTGAGATTTATTTCATTCAAAGACAATTGAAGTCATATTCTGATTTACTCCTTTAAAAGTTTTCAACTTTTAATATTTGAAGAATATAATTGTTACCGAAGCAGATGTTTGATCCACTAACTATATCATCCTTTTGTATAGAAGTGCTCATCAGAAATGCTTAGAAGGATAATACTTTCTAAATTGCACTCACGTCTGGAACAAATCAGTTCAATTAATTGGCCTCGTTTTCGATGTGCAATCTTCTGCAGTTATCATATGAACAGGACTTTCTGCATATAATGAAAAATAGTACAGTTAAATCGATTTACACATAACAGCATGTGGTGTATTTTGATTTAAACCACTTCATAAATCTACAAGATATATGACCACTACAAAGGGGGAAATTATGTTAGTTGGTGTTCTCCGTTGTTGTAACCGGTGTATTGATAAAATCATTCACACTGTTCATTTTAAACAAAGATTGCTGTTCTTGTTTTTGTAATAGCGCGCTTAAATAGTTTTTGCATGATAGTAATGTATCACGTTGATTTGTTAATGATTGAAGCTTCAGAAGTAAGTTTATTTATGGATCTGTACGCGTATAATAAAAAAGAGTACAACTAATTAATCGATGGAACAACCGTTGATGACGATAATGGGCGGAGCTTCGTACGAAATAGAACAAAGAACCTTAGAGACAATAGTCAGTTCAAAGTTGTGTTAGAATCGAAATAATAATAATAGTTTATAGTGTGTTGTTAAATAACCCACGGTATTTTGTATGCGTGGTATAAAAAAACTCGTTTTCTAAACGATGTAACTCCCACGCATCGACCTTTCCGCACGTGGGCTATTTCATTTCACAATAAATTATGGCCTTCAAGTATTACTTCTTCTGGTACAATAATATACAAGAAACGTAAGGCAATGTGATAACATGTATATCTAAAACTTACTAACATATTTAATTAAACGTATTAACCCTTTCCAGAACAAGTAAACGATAAACAATTTAGTGAAGAAACGCTCCTTACTTTGTAAACTTCGCGCCATCTTTCTATTGCTACATTGTACGCTGTCAAAATACGCATATCTCATGCTTGTGTTTGGCGACGATCATGGAATGTCATACTGACTCGAAATACGTATTACTCTGTGTAAAATGTAATACGTATCGGTCGTGTCACATTGCAATCAATCAAAGATCTGAATTCGTGTTATTTTCTTATAAACAGAGCAGTGCCTCACAGCGTCTCAGAACGTCGCGACACATAATAGTATTCTCTCTGGAAATCTGTCAACAGACCTACATTTTTCGAAATGCGATAGTTGTTTTATGAATGTGGCGAGTGGTTTTGTATGGCACCCTATATATGAAGAGTATCTAGGAGACCAGAGACATAATGCAAAGTCCTGTTAGCTTCTTTCGAACATTAAACATGACAGTAAAGTATTATGTGTTATTTGTTGGCATTTTATTATAGCTAGGCTTAATGTTATAAAGGTAGGCACAAATATCAATTTGAAAACAAATGAGGTAACGATTCATGAGATGTGTGTTGTATCTCACAGAGATTGGTCCAAAGTTAATACGTTAGAGTAAATGTATTTGCATCCATTGAACGTGTTTACTTTGCAAGATTGCTTCAGAATGAGCGGTTTCTAAACTGATTTGAATAGTCAGCTCTGGGAATTCATGTTGTACTTTGCACAAAAATAAAAATGTGATGCACCTCTTTGATTTCCTCTTAAATAAAGTTACTAATTTTGGGCTGTTTACCACAATCGTTTAGCGTTCCATAATGAAAAAAAAATAACAGCATTATTTCAATAATAATGTGTCAATGTATAGTCCTATGCAAACACGTTTACCTTATTTTAACAACAGCGTTCATCAGTTCAAAATGACAAAATGCGATCAATTAATGTAACATGTTGTCAGGTGTATTATATATTTGTAAATGGTAATCATATGTATAATGTCAAACTTAATCAAAATATTTCTACCAAAGGTATGCTGATTATGCACGTATCTAAAATTATCCAGTCATAAATATGATAGATGCAAGATTTATGCTGATAATGTAGATACCTTACTACGATAATATAGAATGATGATTGACGTCGATCAAGGTATCAAGAGATTAACACGATGTCATTAAGACCGCACTGGATTTGGCTTTTTCAAAGCATTCCTGACGTCTTCAAAAAAAGGTTTCATAAAATGCATACAACTGAAATTCACAGGTAAGCAAATTGTCACTCAAACAGTATTAAGAACCACCTTTATCATGCGAAATCTATGATATTTATTTAGAATAAAGCTGCAACAAACATTTATCAAATTTTACACAAAAATCGGACACCGCTTAAAAATGCAATATACATAAATATTATTCCATTAATTGTGATACGAGTTTTCATAATCAAAACACAGTATTCCCTTACAGACTGACGGAAACCATTGCTTTGTAAAATAATGAGAGATTTGATGCATTCTATAGACTTAGTGAATTGTGTGAATATTTTAAAGTATGGCTAAGTAAAGCACTAGTGGTACATCGTGGACTTGGCCTCTTTCAGAATATAGATAAATATTTATCAACTCCAGTTTGACAACATGTTTGTTGTTTAATCTTATATAAACAAAGCACTCATTTCACATTGGATCTTTGTGTAAAAAAAAATACGTCAATACTTCATCAATCATAATAAGCCCATAATCCATTCACTTACTAAATTAAATACATGTGAAAACCTTTTTAGTATTTGACATTGAGATTAAACGCATTTTTCCACTTAATCACATACATATTTTTTTTATGAATGCTGTTCAGTTATTTCCATACAGTGAAAACCGTTTGTTTTTGAAGATTCATAAGGTTTAAAAAATAATGAAAGTGTAAAAAAGTATTCTAGATTTAACCATGGCACCATGATATATCCATGACATCGTAAACTGCAACAATCTAGGCAAATACTGACAAGGTATACTATATATCCATTTGTTTTACTTGGACAATTGGCAGCAAATAATGTGTATTATTTGTTATATTTTTAGGAAACGCAATAAGATATGATCCCAAGGCTCCAAGGAACTTACTAAGTCCACACGTGATAACTTAAAAAACTTAGCAAACATGTTTAATCTGAACATATGTTCATAGGACACGGACGTTTCAACATTCCACCTTTCTTAACATTGGATGTGTCGACGGGTTATACACACATATACCCAGATGTAACATTTAACACAATTGCTGATACTTTTATATTGTATTTATAAAAACAAAATCACTAGCAGTTTAAATTGGCGAGTTACTGGCCACGCATGTTATATAAATCATTGTTAGCTCACAAACTAAGTTAATGTCGGAAAATTGCCCCTGTAAACCTGTCCATATATGTATGCGTTTATTGGTATTCCATGATTGTAAAATAAATTATATATAAAGATATATAGATACTAGATTGCATATATCTAATATTGAGGGACATACAAATGGGCATTGAACTTAATAAAGTGACAGTAACAATTAAGGTTTTTCTAAATAATTTAATATAGAAAAGTTCTTGATCCATAATAATACATTTTTATCTTCACATATAGCAAAGTAAACATTTATTAATATTATATACATGTACGTTGTTCTAAGTCTCTAAGAAAAACTGTCCTTTTATTCTTAAATATGTCACTAGTATGACATTTACCATGTCGCAAATACTCTAAGCAATTGGTTTTCAAACATTGAAGAAAGTTTGCGGGAAAATACTTTTCCAATATTTCGTATTTGTTCATTAACGAATATACGATATCTACACTTTTTTAAATAATCCTGATAGTGTATGTTGCAGTCTAGCAACTATACGGTAACTTTACACTCAGTAAGAAATTAACGTCGAATTTACTAAGTCATCAAACGGTGACCATGTGCAGCGTGTTATACACAAACATTTGGCGTGTTTACAGCCCATCTTGATACTCTCGCTTACGTTTCACCCCAAACAACTCTTCATCACAGAAATAGTATTAAAGACAATTTACATTCATTGAACCAAAGCTGGCGTTTGTATGTTTTATATCAAATCACAACTGTTCAAAGAAGTATAATGATACTAATTTAATTATCTGATGTTTGTAAAGTATCTTTAGTTTTTTGAAATGGATTTAAATTAACATCCACTGCTTCGACCCTTCTTTGCACGTTTTATTTAGTTGTGTTTGTGTTTTCGGCGTACGTTTGTGATCGCTCTCTCTGTCTCTCTCACTAGTACAATTGTGATGTGATACAAATTTTGTGCCCAATGTTTCCTTAACCGTAGGAGAAATGGACTGTCGCAAGCATTTTCATAAATGCGCTAAAGCCAGCTTTTCTCAGAAATCATCAAGTGTCTTGGTTTAACCTTAATGAACTGACTTTGAAATTAGACGGTCGAGATTGTTGCTGAAGTCTATATGTATGCAGCGAGTAGTTCCCGCACTAACCTTATATTCCGACAAGCGTTGTACATGATAGCACGTAGAATTCCCATTGACACCCATATGTACAATCGTACTGATGCTATACAGACATTAAACATTATCAATGTCATCAAGGAAGATGACGATTTTTTTGACGATCATTTGGTGAATGTTGGTATTATTTAAACCATCCGAAATACAACGACATGTAAATATAATATCCGCTTAAGAAGATATGGATAAAATATAAACGTATGAACGTTTTCTAACTAAATCTAAACCTTAATTTGGTACTCCTTATATAAGACGACGGAAAATGAACAGTGTATCGCTTAATGAACAATTATTGACACGGATGTGAATAAAACAGTTAATAAGTGAAACACTGATATAACATGTTTGTCGGGTGGGATCTTGAAGCAAGTATCTGCCTTATGTCAAGCTGTCGATGTCTTGTCACGTTCCACGTGCGTAACTTATCGGTCATCACGTGCCCAGCTCTATCAAACAAACAGTTTTACCGCACTATAAAGCAAACGTAACATCAACCGAAAAAAACGGGTCGCGAATATTGTATTCAAGTCGTCTCAAATCACGAACAAACACATTTTGACTGTCAACATAGACCAAATAAAACCGTGCACTCTGCATGAATTAATACAAATTAGTTCTATGTTAATAACGATGTGGGATGTTTTTGCTTCAGTTGCAATACAATAGAACACAATGATTCAAATGGGCACCGAGCTATTATATTCTGTTTTTGTTCCAAACCAGTGTTTTGATTACATTAGTAACTAATTAGTGCTTGCCGGGAGAACTGAAAAAAGCACACTCACACACATTCTGTCAATTTATATTAACTAAAATAGTGGCATCGCAGTTAATCTTTGTCTACACACACATCAATAGTGTTCACTAACAACATCATTACAAAATGTATGTTTGTTACGACACAATGTTCAAACGAAAAATGCTTGAGGGGCTAGATACATTCATGGTGCAGGTATATGATGTTAAAATTATATCTTTTAGCATCTAATCGCTATTACCAACACACCAACTCTCCGAGGCTTACTATGAATAGACCTATAAGCTAATAAGATTTTTTTTAATTCCCGAAGTAAGAAGACGGCTATGTTTTTCAGAAACGGAATCTTAATTCATGAGATCACAAATGACGTCTTGTTCTGTTAAGTGCACTGGAAACATTTAAATGATGCTTAAAAGAGATCTTCTCGTGGTAATGAACCCACATAGTTAGAGAGTTTCCTGACTTAGACAAAACATTCCAAAAGACTGTGTCTAATAAGGTTATTCAAAGATATTTGGCAGACTCGTGAAACCGATCTAAATTATTAATAAAATAATTTGACTATTCCTTAGGGATGTTTATTTTAGTTTTATAAAGATCATTATATATTTGTTTCAACTATGTAACATCGTTCATAATTAAAGCCGTGCTATTCATCTGAATTCCTTCGGTAACAACGCTCTAGTAATTTATTCCAAGCACGAATTATTCGTGCGTTGGCGTTTAAAGATCGATTGTTATGAATTACTTAAGCCATTTGTGAATAGTGTGGGCTTATTATTATTAAACATATCCTTAAATGTGATAAAAAATGCAATATTTGGTGCAAGGTTTGACGATAAAATTTGATATGAACATAGTTGGAAAAGGGAGAAATCTTGTTAAATTGTGACAGAAAATTTGATACAAACAGTTCTCAAGATATATCTTCTCAAATGAGCCTCGATGTATGCTTCTTCCTATACAGCTCCAGGACACGATAACACATATCAGCGGTATTTTGTTGTAAAGAGTACCCTTCAGCCCATATACAATAATGCATGATTCACTAATGTCGCGACATCCATCTCATCCCAGATGTTATATGATGTATTTGCATTAATGCGTGTAAGAACACCTTCTGATAAGAGCTTTAAAATACCAACCATGGACAGAAG
This sequence comes from Dreissena rostriformis, assembly GCA_007657795.1. NCBI lineage: Eukaryota > Metazoa > Mollusca > Bivalvia > Myida > Dreissenidae > Dreissena > Dreissena rostriformis. The sequence goes on from VMBQ01005796.1 coordinate 44,532, forward strand.
TATGTTTGCTATTTAATGACATTAATAAAAATATGGTATTCCAGGAAGTGCAAAAAATTAAAATATGTATTACCATGTTCAAATCGAATGTAATGCAACACCATACATCCTAATTGTCCATGGCAGGTTCATGACAGAAGTTACAACTTATCTATAATCAGAAAACAATTAATGTCCAATTTACGTTGTAAAGGTTGGTTTCATAAATAAGATGCCGTAAGTAAATCCATAGTTCACATAACCAGCAGTACAAGTTATTTTTCATGTAGTTATATAATTTAGAAATATGCAACCCATTAGGTGGATTGTTACTTCTCTTAATCACACACGATGCTGCCATTCGTAGATGCGGTTTAAAAAGGCAAAGCTCAAGCAATTATTATTGTATTTATTCCGTTTCAAACCTTTACTCAGTAGTTGTAAGCATAGGTTTATCCGTACATATACAACATCTTGTGTTTTTTGTACAACAATATTTCTTGTTATGAATCGCTAAGGATACTGTTTTGAACAACTATTATACTTTATTGAAACATCAGTTTGGTTTAATGCAAAAAATAAATTACAAACTATATGCAAGAGAGTTTCTCTGGTGTTTCTTTGAATGTGTTCAGCTCTAAAAGTTTACAATTGATTGTTGTTAAAGAATCGTGTTAGTGGCATACTCATACTATAGAGTGTATTGATATCCCATTCTCATACTATATAGTGTATTGATATCCCATACTCATACTATATAGTGTATTGATACCCCATACTCATATTATTTAGTGTATTGATATCCCATACTCATACTATATAGTGTATTGATATCACATACTCATACTATATNGACAAAACAAATTACCAATTTGGGTGATATATCCAACACTTTACGTACGAAGCGTTCACTCGAAGACAAATATGCTATCCCACATTACGGTATTTGTGATGTTATGCCTTTCGCGAATTGCTATACTTAAGCTATCCAGGTATTTAACAGACAAATGAAATTATCCAATAACTAAAGTATTTGATAATGTTCAGGTTCAGGTCTGCTTTCTTTCTAATTCATGTAACAAAAAGCAGTCAACGTATAACAATAACAAAAAAAAAACACGACACGATACAACGCTGTTGGGATACACACTTGTTACAATTAAAGCGGTTAAACAATTTAAATAAATGTATCGATGTTGTAAAAATGCATATTTTCTAGAGGACGTTGTTTTCTTTAAACGTTGGACACAACAATATTGCCTTCTTTCAATGTCATCAATCTTCGGTAACAAACTGTAATATGTGTGCTAAATGCACAAAGACCGTTAAAAGGGCGATGTTATAATTTTTTCTGCTTATATAATACAAAAATAATGATGCGCTTTTCAGGCTTCTTTTGCGTATGACTTCATACTTGCGCACTCTGGCTAAAGCACATATTATATTATAATAGCTATAGTATATTGTTTAAAGAAATTAAATCCAATCAAAGGTAACAATAAATGCACACCTGTATAAAGAGCCAGACATAGTTATGTGGTTGTGTCTTTGTCTTTATTCATGTCTGTATACATGATTTGTAATTGCAGTAATACTAGTAGGCTGAAATCACTATAAAACATCTAATTTGTTTAGCCAGTCTCAAACACAGATATAAATGTGTAATGCACTTTTTGTGCAAAAATACGAATTCATTGCTTTTCAGTAATATCACCCAATTACTTGCATTCACTTTCAATAAGCATGTTAATGCAATATAATGCGTCAAAGGAATGCAAACATTTCACGGTACTATATTGCACATTTTTTGTATCAGCATTTAATATTCAAACTTGAAATTGTAGATGACTAAATATATTACACATGAGAACTTTGTAAGTGTTTGATGATAGATTAGTTAGTTAGTTTGGTAGTTCAGGTAATCAATATTGTAGTATTTATCAAATTGTATCTTTTTGACAACAATATATCAATCTGAAATTGTAATGAATGATTTGCTACATATGTTTAATTAATTTGTCTTTAAAAAGGACATAAGAAAGACAATATCATATTTATTATACATATACAAAAAACAAGCGTGTAAAACACTTTAACCAAAGAATATTTAGGAGTGGGGGCTCAAGACCGTTCAACTGTTCGGCATACACTTGATATGTTAACACGTTTAAAGCTGCATTCCAAAAGAGACAATATTTATACAATTATTGTCACTGATTATGTTGTAAAAAGACTATGTGTGCTTACATGTATCAATAATAATTGAAAATTGTTGGCATTAATGCTAATGGATTTAATTGGGAATGTTAAATTAGAAAACTAAGTTGCCTTGTAACTCACGTTATATATGACCTGCTCTGTATGAAAATGTGTTTTTTTTTTAAAACGCGTTAGAACACACAAAACGAACCACATAACTTACACCACATGGACGTAGTTGAATAGTCGCATAAGCGTAATTGAATTATATGAACAATGTTCGGCGTTTTTTTATTTTAAAAAGATATTATATTCCAGAAAAGTAAAAGAGAGTCAAGATAAATGAGTTAATTAAGCGACTAAATAATATTTGAAATTGTTAACTAGAGTAAACATGTCCCTTTAACACCGATAATGAACTCAAATTATGCACCATTAATGATGTCTCGTTTTCAAATTGAGGTTGAGATATTCAATAATTAATTAGTTATTTTTCCCGTCTTCCAATTAACCACGTATTAAGGATTTAAGTTCTTTTAAAAAATTTATGAGTATAAATCAATTGTATTTTACCTATGTTAAATGTATTCGATCATTCTAACTTAATCAAATTGTTTTATACACAATGCAAATTTTAAATTGAATTAAATATAAACAAAGTGGCATTCCAGTTGCATTCAGAATTTTCGTCACCATATGCCTACCGTAGAATTCCATACGCTTATGTCAAACAGATGCGGAACTTTTATCTTAAAGCTGATAAAAAGCCTACTGTAGGCAGAACGCGCATATTTCAGATGTTAATGATATATCAGACACTAATCCAAAGGAAGTGTTTCCTCGTTAATGATAGATTACATACATATATTCAAATCGACGCCTTTCGCATGTTACTTTACTAAAGCTCGAACACCAGGATGCTATTAAAACTAAATATAAATTAAGCGAATGTTTTGAAATGTAAATATCTCAGTTGTATAATAAATATGTCATCAGAAACGATAGAGAAATTTGCATAAATCGTATACTTATCGTTTTATAAAACAAATAACTGGACATTGTCTTCGTTTATCTTATACAACGGCGCATGTATTTTTTTATGCAAATACTTACATAATTGTAA
>VMBQ01005797.1:0-64720 GCA_007657795.1 Dreissena rostriformis
CGAAAACAATGTGATACACATATTGAAATTAAGCATTCAATATGGTAAATCGTAAAGCTTCAAATGGCACTGTTAAAACCAGGAATGAAAACTATATTAAAATAGGTCTAGTCGGATAACATTCATGTTGTTTATGTTGATCGTTCACCTTATTATATGCTGATCTGTGGAATATATATTATTTTGCTGGAAGGAAAATACCTTTTCAGTTAAACTATATTATTTTATATATTTAAATACAATGGACATATAAAACATTGACATCACCAAAATCGGTATTCTAGTGTAAGTTACTTTTCATGTCAAATAATCATGCGTGTAGAATATCCACAACATGAGTGTCTACCATAAATCCATTACAAAAACCAATTACTTACACCGACGCACAGATTTTTACACTTATGTCACCATTATTATGACAAACATTGTAAGACGTCATTGCATTGAACACGCATTTTGATGACGCCATAATACACAGACGTACGACATTACAGTTTTGTGTGTATGTATTGTTGTAAAGTATAACTTTTAATCTTTAAACAGGTAAATAAATATTTATTTTACTCGTGGTTATAGAAACAATCTAGATTCTTGCTCGTGGCTACAGCACTCGTTTTTTTGTGTGTTTATGAAATAGGATTTGATCATACACGGACATCACAAACTATCCTCGATGTAATCATCGTTAAAGAATTGTATAGAACATGGTAACGATTCTCTGCCATCAAACGTATTGCACTGATGCGAATTCCGAAACTATATCGGTATATAATATTTGAACGTTTATTAAGTTGAAAATTGCAGTTCTTATTATGAAAAACAAGACAATTTAGAAAATTTGAATTTTCCCACTCTCAGTTAACTTAAATCATGTCACGTAGCCCCTTGAAATAAATTTTCTATATATTCAATTCCTGGATTATATTATATACAAACTAAGAAAGAGTTTTAAGTATCTGTGGATTTTAAGATTATAAGTAAGAAATACTAAAATGCTGTTACATTTCACTGCAAAATATATTTATGACAATTAAAATGAATGAAATACCGGATTAGTCCTCCAGAAGACAATTTCTTTGATCTCTAGAATTACGTTATACCCCAGCTGGTCTGCCTTCCCCCACTCAGCTTGGACCTATATAATTAAGGTAATAATTATAAAAGCACTAACATATGTTACGTAATTATTATCAACGGACCTATATAATTGAAGTACACATATAAATATCAAAAGACGTATATATTTGACGATATCTTTATCACATTACCTAAATATTTGAAGTTTTCATTATCAAATGATCTAAGTAACTGAAGTTATCTTTATCAAAGGACCTACATAATTGAAGTTATCAATTGACCTACATTATTGAAGTAATCAATTAACCTACATAATTGAAGAAATCAATTGACCTACATAATTGAAGTAATCAATTGACCTACATAAATGAAGTTTTCAATTGACCTACATAATTGAAGGAATCTATTGAACTACATATTTGAAGTAATCAATTGACCTACATAATGGATGTAATCAATTGACCTACATTATTGAAGTAATCAATTGACCTACATAATTGAAGTTATCTTTATCAAAGGACCTAAATAATTGAAGTAATTTATTGACCTACATAATTGAAGTTAGCTTTATCAAAGGACCTACTTAATTGAAGTAATATATTGACCTACATAATTGAAGTTATCTTTATCAAAGGACCTACTTACTTGAAGTAATATATTGACCTACATAATTGAAGTAATCAATTGACATACATAATTGAAGTAATCAATTGACCTACATAATTAAAGTAATCAATTGACCTACATAATTGAAGTAATCCATTGACCAACATTATTGAATTAATCAATTGACCTAAATAATATAAGTTATCTTTATCAAAGGACCTACATAATTGAAGTTATCAATTGACCTACATAATTGAAGTTATATTTATCAAAGGACCTACTTAATTAAAGTAATATATTGACCTACATAATTGAAGTTATCTTAATCAAAGGACCTACATAATTGAAGTAATCAATTGACCTACATAATTGATGTAATCAATTGACCTACATAATTGAAGTAATCAATTGACCTACTTAATTGAAGCAATCTATTGACCTACATAATTTAAATAATCAATTGAACTAATAATTGAAGTAATCAATTGACCTACATAATTGAAATAATCAATTGACCTACATAATTGAAGTAATCCATTGACCTAATAATTGAAGTAATCAATTGACCTACATAATTGAAGTAATCAATTGACCTGCATAATTGAAGTAATCAATTGACCTACATAATTGAAGTAATATATTGACCTACATAATTGAAGTTATATTTATCAAAGGGCAAATATTGTTATGGTAAACATTATCAAAGGGCATACATAATTGAAATAATCTATTGACCTACATAATTGAAATAATCTATTGACCTACATAATTGAAGTAATCTATTGACCTACATAATTGATGTAATCAATGGACCTACTTAATTGAAGTAATATATTGACCTACATAATTACAGAAATCTTTTGACCTGCATGGTTGATGTAATCAATTGACCTACACAATTGAAGAAATCTATTGACCTACATAATTGATGTAATCAATTTACCTACATAATTGAAATAATCAATTGACCTACATAATTTAAGCAATCTATTGACCTACATAATTGAAGTTATATCTATCAAAGGGACAATATTGTTATGGTAAACATTATCAAAGGGCCTACATAATTAAATTCATCAATTGACCTACATAATCGAAGTAATCTATTGACCTACATAATTGAAGTAATCTATTTACCCACATAATTGAAATCATTATCATTCAAGGACCAACATATTTGAAGCAATTATCAACCATCTTGTTCATCATGTGTCTCTGAAAATTTCTAAGCTCATAAATCAGTGCTATTTCAACCACACTAACTGCAGTTTGTGTGTGTTTGAAAATAGAAACAATAACAATGTTAATGATATGTACCGATTTAGCGGGATATTCTTATCACTTAGCTGATAAACATTTTAGATGTAGTATTATCTTACTTTTGTGTTAGCTTATAAGAAAGGGACTATTGCAGTTCATTTTTTTGAAATAAATGTTCAAACAAATACCGCATTCGAGTTGTAAGAGAAAGTAAACTGGCATTGTAAATTTGAAACAGCTATGCAGTTTGATGCGATTGTTTGCGTTGAAAAATATGTTAGAAATGAGCCCTGCGTTGACGACTAGACAAGGTAAGCTTAATAGCGAGTTTAAATCATAATGAACATAATGTTGTATGTTTTGCGTTAAAATGGGATTTAGCTGTCGTTTCTATGATTCTGAGGCACCAATATTTTCACATACGTTGTACTTTAGTTCGCCCTTCAGCCTGAGCCATGAAATAATACACCCAGGTAGGTAGGTTGTGTGTTTGATAAGAATAAATATAAAACCAATTTAGTTCAATCTTAACAAATTTGCATTCAATTAAATGAAAAAATGTTTTATTTATTTTAGTTATAATGTGGTACATGCATCGAACATGTATGCAATACGTCATTATATATTATAAGTGCGGTTGACAAACATAAAAAAAGGAATATATGGAGTTAATAACGGATATCCAATTATTATTAAATAAACAAATAGATATACATTAAACTAATTTGGCTGCAGAACAAACTGTATTTTGTCAACAAGGAGGTTGTACTCAATTGTGTTAAGCATACAGTTAAATCTGAAAAGTAATTAAAAACCCGTACCATATCGGTATCGTCTGACTTCGTCCTATACGAAAACCACGTACATGCTTATTTGATGTCATGCCGAAGACATCACGTCGTAGACACTCCATCCAATGCTTATGATATTTAGCATAACAGGTCTCGATACGCATCACAAAAATAGCGAACCCATATTGTAATACATATTAAGAAACAACGCTTTAAAACATACGTTTTTTTAATGTATAATTAATTCAAATTGATCAATGTCTTTATTGTATTCGAATATGTGTGATAAATACAAACCAACCATGTATGTGGAATAGTATACGGTATCAAACATGACACAATATTTAATAGTTCAGATGCGGTGGCCTCATTTTCAATATAATTTGTGTTTTAATAGTGCTATTACCCTGTATGTTGGAGAGTAGTGGCATATACATGTACAACCAACTCCTCTCTTTATGTTGTATTTACCTAACTTCAAGTGTTAATGTCGTATAAAAAGAAAGCTGCGGAACATATAAGTGCATATACGTGGGTATGCCAGTTACTCATATGATATACTGAACTCACGTGACAAAACAGTTATACTTACTCCTGACCATTTCAATTTCATTAGGTCCGTTAGGTGTGCATCTGAGGTGAACCCAGCCTCGGACATCTTGGCAATATAAAGCTCATCCAGAATAAGAACCGTCTCGATCGTTAGGTTTTGAATTGTCTCCCTCCGCTCTCGAATATGAACACGGTCTTAATGAAGACAAAACACGCTATATGTTAACACTAGATAGAATCATCTTTTCATATATGATATAGACTGTACACGATGTATCCTTTAATGAATACACACTATCAGTTGTATAGTACTGCAATTGTTTAAGTGCATAAGCTTTCTAAATAGAAAGTTGTTACGAATTCATACATGTACGCGTGTATTTGCAGTGGAAAATAAAGGCATATTGTACAATTTGAGAACAGTGTGATCCCAGTTGTAATCATTGCATGTTTACAGCTGGTGTTCAGTTATAAAAGCAATGCCTGTGAACAGAAAGTTATATCCAGATAGAGTTTCATTGTTTGATACATTGCTACACAATCCAATGTGTTCGTCATAATCAATTTGATCACTCATCATCAAATTAAAAACAAACATATGTATAAATATCAGAACATTAGAAAGTATGTAAGTAGGGTTCGATAAAAGGAGAACTTAAACTGCCTTGTTATATGAGCTAGCTTTTATAGCGACGCGGTAGAGTGTCTGCCTGATTTGGAACCGGGAGGTCCCGGGCTCAATCCGTATTACTGCTTTTGTATTTGTGTGTATCACCCCCGATTCTTTCTTCTTTTCTTTTATTCCTTTACTCAAATTAACGGGCTATCGGTAAAAATACGTTCTTTGAAAAATTGACCAGCGAATAACTTCCGCTTGGGACGAACTAAAACATAACTCACCGCATCCTAAATGTACAGGTTACACTATACCAAGTTTTAGCCTAGTAAAATTTTTCTGGCTGGGTTACACGTACAATAACACAAACGAATTAAATGCGTTATACACATAGTTATACCCCTAAGCGTGTCGGTCTCTCTTGTCGCTCGCTGCCTTTCCGTCTTAGATACCAAGATCTCCACATGCTCTTCATGTAAACCACGTGCTGTCTGAACTGTGGCATTGAGTATCGTGTAAGACCAGTTGCCGTATTCAAACCAACCGATCTGAAGTAAGGAATCATTTATTGATATTAGCAACATAAACATGCCTACCCTTACGCACTATTAAACATGAAACACAATTACAGGTATTGACAAGATCGGTTTTGACTAAATATTCTAAACACGTATTTACATTATGTTGACTTGATTAGAAAAGGGATAAGATTTGTAAAAATATTTCTTCTTTTACAAATCTGACTTAAAGATTATGTTACTTCCAGTTTATGTCAAGATGGAAATTTTGGGTAGTGAAAACATTCTTTAACTGACGGCGTCCCTATTATTAAGCAGACTTGGGAAGTGTAAAGGTAACCTGTGAACACAATGTATGTTTTTGTTTCGAGATTACATATTATCTGTTAAAAATACCCTATTGACACTCAAAATATACAATCATTTCAAATTATAACCATAACGAGTTATTCGATCGCCTTATTTCGAACGTAGTTTAAATGCTCTAAAAAAGTCTACGCGGATCATCTGATTGTACGCTGCCAATGTAATGTTCGCCACATAGTAGTCAATGTTGCTAATTTATTTAGACATGAACAACCCCAACACAACTGTGCAAAATAATTGCAAGTACAATTTTACTGTGAGGGGTCGAATGACCATCGAGTGTAGCATCAAATTCACTTTAACTGTAAAAAGGTGATTATCTTAACATTAAAACTATAATACATTAAAACTATAAAGTGTTATTTATAAGGATCTGTCGAGTCTCGCTGAATTACTAACATTACCATGTTACTTTTTAAACAGGCTTACCGTGCATACTAATACCTAGACTGTGTATTGTTTAATTAGTTTACCTCAAACTTGCTCTCAACAGAGTACAAATATTAAACGAATGACTTAACGGACTATTGTTTGTTTCTTTCCGCCAGCAGCAAAGCTTACCAGTTTATTGCAAAACGATATAAGAAGCATGTCATCGGCATTTTCTTCTAGGTGTCCGACTATTACGCAATCTATCACGAGACTGATATGTGTAGCTGGAATGATCATGTCCTGCCGCCACACAGTCATGCGGGTGCTTGGTGTAATGGGAGACTGTATGGCGCTCCTGAGATACGTCAATGATTCATCTCCCAACTGAACATTAACTGCAGACAGTGATGAGCTGAAAATAATAAGCTTACATGTATGTAGAATATGCTGCTACGGGAACAACTGACCGGATCACTAATGAAATAAGCATGCACGTGAGCATGCGTCCTTGAACGTACACTTTAGTAACACATGAAGTATTTTCAAAAACAATACAATAAATCTGCTCTTCAAAAGCGATAAACATATGAACGAGCTTGTAAACGATTCTGTTCGTGTACATGCAACGGTTTGGGGATATTTATTGATTCCTTTCGTGTTAGGTCAAAGATCACTATCATAACAATGAAACTGACACGTAACACATTCATGTATTGCTTGAAAACATGTGTACACGTGCATTGTTTTCGGTGATATTTGATATAAATTAACAAATGAAATTATATACCTTGCTATTTATTAAATCAATATAATATAATAAAAATAAATTATGTATAAGTCATAAATTCTGAAAGTGCTTACCCAGGCGCCCTGCAAAAGGATGCGAATGAATGTTAGCTGTGCAATATAAAGGTTAAGTATTGCATTATTACATTTCAAAATAATGCATGTTTAAAATTAATTTTAATCCATTGCCGAGTACCTGCTTTCTGCGTCAATTCTTTCATACACCATAATCATCTTGATGCGTTCGTGATTCGGCAATTCAACTGTAATGCAACACAAAACGACTTGCGTATTCATCTCATATGTTATTAAACAGAAATATAGATCGACTTATGAAGAGCAGGAGTTAACGATTACGTTTCTATTCGTTTGTGTTAACCTAAATTGTCAATTAACTCAATTAAATATCAGTTGTGTAAATACAGGGGCATCACAAACTATTATCGATGTAATCATCGATAAAGAATTGTATAGAACATGGTTACGATTAAGAATCTAGTTCCTGGTTTCGATGCTGAAGCATGAAATTTGACCAAAAAAATGTTTTACCATAGCGTTTATTTTACAATACGCGGAACATGTAAACGTAACAAATACCTATCTGTTGCACACAGTGCCAAATTTGAATTTTAAATGAAATACAGTTGTTGGACTGAGTTTTTATATGTAAGTAATCATTGGAGACAAGTTCAATCTATAATTAAATGGCACACGTCGAACTCGAAAATGTATACGGCATTTTATCTGTCTAGTATTCTACAATAAACAATTATCGTAAGTAGTTCTCGTAAAAATCGTTATTTATCAACGTACATTTTTCGCTAAATGAACACGTATTGGAGGCATCATTGGTAAACCCCGAGGGTAAAACCTGAAAATATATATGTTCGCAGTGAACAATATAATGTTGACCAATAAAAAAAAATCAACACACAATAGACTAATATGACGCGCACAGGCCGCGACAAATGCAGATAAACTGAAAAGTGGTGATTTTCATAGATGTTGTTTGAAAGAAAGGTTACTATGCTACTATGACTGCGTCGTATGAATATCATTACTGATTAAGAGGTTGCAAGTTGTATCCTAAACCACCCCATCGTTTGCTCAAACAACAATTCGGGGAGCTTTCGTTAATGAATCGTCAACATACAACTACAAGGTAGCACATTTATGTTCATTCGTAAACAAGATCTCTGGCCTGAAATACCTGTCACTATATTCATATAATACGATAGATATGAGAGTTGAGTCACATTCTAGAAGATGCTACAATATGCTGAAGATAGAACAATAAATAGCAACTGTTATAAACTAATTTAAACATATGCAATGTAAAAATTAAATAGTTTGAGAGTTAACATTATATAGGAGGTTATTCATGTAACATGTTATTTGTTTTATTGTTGCTTCGTCATCAGTTCCCAGTATATGTAAAACAAAAATCATTTATCGAGTGACCGGCTCCATATCATGAGTAAAGGCATCTGTATCGTATTGCCAACAATTTAGTGCAATGAAATAATCATTCGCTGACCATTACACGAGTGAGCAGAGGTAACAAATTATAATATATGTCAGAGTATTATAATATCTTCCCTGTTCGATTGAATACGTGGGGTTTGAAGATCATAATTTGGCATAGCAATTATATATGTTCGTGGTATATCTAGCGTTAGATATGTCAATGTATTAAATAGAATTGTATAATTAAGTTTGATACATCATCGTGCAATTTTGAGTTCAGTAATCAGTTACACGCTGGTTTAGAGTCGATAGAAATATAGTTTATCTTCAACATCATGGCTAATCAAAACAGATACATAATTATAAATAAACAGTAAAACTCGATTGCCCGAAAAAGAGTCAGTTTTGTTTTGTTCTTCTGGTTTGTAGGTGCTGAAAGTTCATTTCATTTGCAATGATGCCTAGCGATCCCCACCAGTAATTATTCTTGCTGTTTTATGCAGTATTGTGTAAATCAGTATCGAATGCAAATCAACATCTTATTTGATAGTGTTAATGAACCGTTTATAGAAACGCAATGACAGTTGCTCTGCGTCTACCCGTGTAGTCAGAAGATAAGGAAATCGAACTGAACGTATTTAATTAATCTGCAAATGTCAATAAAAGCAATGTATTGCTTCCCATAACTCTCTAGTATAATTTCATTGTCATGGGGAATGAATCCGATAGAAATGGTTAGTTTTTTTTAAATAAGTAACTTATTCAAATTTGGACATTATCATTACACAATTGCAACATATTTTTTATTTTTAATTACTAACGGTTTAAATTTATGAGTGGTTCAATTTGGTGTTAAATTCTAGAGACCTTAATTTAAATAGAATGAAAACACTACCGCATCACTGACATATCTTACAGAATGGAAAACTTGCTTTTTAAATTGTACATTCTGCTTTATTGAATAATTCATTTGTAAACACATTTGTCCAGTGACCTTATGACACAGTTTGTGACGTTTAATGGTCAATACATGTAACAAAATGTTTGAACGATTAATATAAATGTTTTATTTCGATTTTAGACAAAACAGTTAATTGCTGATAAAACTAGTATTTGGACGACAAAAATATTTGAAAACGCATGGGTATCGTTAAACGAGCCTATTGGCCCTTTTTGATGTTGACATTCATTCGTGCTTTTCGTTCTCAAGTGAGTTTTACAAATTGTGTATCATAATACATTACAAAATAGAAGGCAGCTACGTATTTTGTATATAAAAGATGATATATAAGCAACCCCCAAATTGTTATTATTTAATTGAATATGTAATAAATATCCTCGGTGGCGTAAATACTGAAAATACAATTACATTCTGACTACGGTAATGCTTGAATACGTCTTTATAAAAAAGAAGCCACGCCGAGTTTAATAATTGTTATGAAAATGTATGTTTGACAAACGCTCGATACGTTGACACAGATTAAATGCTCTTGGCATTGCAAACATTGTCGGTGCTTAAGTAGGCACCTGTTTCGATGTCAAGTATTTTCCGAAAACACTTCACCATCTTAATTCGATGACAGCGATAATAACAGAATCGGAAGCTCAACATGTCAAGCATTCGTTGAATAAAGACGAATTTGTATTTTTCAAACACTGTCAAATGTTGAGGACAAAAACCTTTAAATTTTGAACAGCTTTGACTTATCATAAATCAATCGGAAACACGTAAAGTAAACAAATGTGCGTGTATGATAATTTTACAAAGAATGCTTAATAACCGTGAGAAGAATGTTTAATTTTGTATTGTTCACCCCGTTACAGTTTATTACTTTAATATTCATTGCATATACAATTAGATAAAGAGTCTACAAAATGTTTGATATCTTATCGATATTTCAAATTATTGCCTGACGTTCTGCATGAACAAAGCGTTTGTTTTACAGCTAAACGTCAACGATACAAAAAAGCTCCTTAAATAAGCAGTAACGTTTAGCTTACCTGTAAATTGAACACTGTTCATCGAGAATGTTCGAATATGAAGTATTGTGATGCGGGAGTAAAACTTGGATATATGCTTAATTTGTATTGGCGTGTCTCTCTCAGGTGTGTAAAATACTTTATAAATTCAGTACCGTATCCGAAATCTTCTTAGTACGCCCACACTAACATTTCGTACGCATATCATAGAGAATGTGTACACGGTACGGAACAAAACTCGAAAACACATGCTTGTTCAAATTTTACAAAACGACGTTTTTGACTTTGAAAAATCAATTTTACTTGACAAAAAAGAAAAGTCTAACGTGACATCAATGTTTCTTTGGTTTTAAGAGAATGTTTTGTTGCACTGACATTGATTGTATATGGATTGCTATTCAATTGATAACAATTGTTATACTGTGGTTTTTATTGAAATGCTTTGTCCAGGGGATAAGCATTTTAGTTCAACTATATTTGTTTGTTCCGGTCGTATGTTTAAATAAACTGTAATGTTTGCACACTCAAAATCGCATGAATACTTAAGATTGTTTTAATAATTATGTTTGTTAAGATATTATATGGATAATGCAATCCTTCGTCAAATATTTGGCTTCATTTTAGAGAACAGTGCTATAATGAATTAATCAATTTTAATCAATTCGAAAGTGATCACCTTTTGAAAAACACAATTGAAAGCATCCATACAATAAACAAGAGTATTCAGGTCATCAATGACAACTGGCAAGGGTATCTGGAGATATCTGGTACATCCCGTTTGGCCAAACTGGCTTAAATTGAATGTTTTATGTTACACACACAACATAAATTAATTTTATTTATACATGATAGAATCTAAATAATCTTTGACCGAGAGTTTATCGTGGTGGTGTTTTAAACCGAACCCATATGGGAGCAACGTATTTATCAGTTTTATTTTGTATTAATAAATCTTAAGCGCATGTGCTTACTGATTGACTTTGGTTAAGCAAAAACCTTAAAGAAAATACATAAAATCGGTGAAAAAGTATATATATTTCCAAAAGAGTGTGTCATGAAAGAAACCGAAAGCGTTGTTAAATTACGTCTTTGACACTATATTGAACTATTTTTATATTGAGTCTACACATACGCAAATTAAACATTCACGGAAATGCTCTTCATTTTCTTTTATAGTATGTTAAACTTGCATATTTATAGTTTCACTCATAGATTTTGTTATATTTAACTTTAATAACAGAAAGTTAGCACATATTATATTACAAATGATCCGATATGCAAAATATTGTATTTTGTTATATAACAATTTAAAAACTGAGCATTTACATTGCATTATTCAAAAACAATAAAATCGTCTTTCGGTTTGTTATGAAATTACATAAAGCGTAATATAAATAGCGTAAAACAAATTA
The DNA here is from genome assembly GCA_007657795.1 of Dreissena rostriformis. NCBI lineage: Eukaryota > Metazoa > Mollusca > Bivalvia > Myida > Dreissenidae > Dreissena > Dreissena rostriformis. The sequence continues at coordinate 11,804 of VMBQ01005797.1, forward strand.
GTATTCAAAATAACATGCTTAAAGAAATGGTTGAACATTTCTTTATTAACCGGCTTTATTTTTGTAACAAACACATTTAAAACACATTGTATAACCAAAGTCGTTGGCTCACATTTCTATGTGATGTTTTCTTGTTATTAAGTCTGAAGGCATTTTTATACGATGTTTATTGTCCCCTACCGGTTTCATCGGAGGGGACTTATGGTTTGCACTCTGCGTGTGTGTCAGTCAGTCAGTCAGTCCGTCACACTTTTCTGGATCCTGCAATAACTTTAAAAGTTCTTCATATTTTTTTATGAAACTTGTAACATGGATAAATGGCAATATGGATATTATGCACGTCATTTCATTATGTTCCTTCGTCAAACATTTTGGTTGCTATGGCAACAAATATAAACAAGTCTATAGTCTTGTTTAAATAAGGTTTCATGTTGAATGTGTAAGATATTAAACTCGTATTTGATCGACAAAGCATAGGATTCCCTAAGGCACTGCTGTATGATATCGTTATAGAACATCACCAACCTTGCATTGGTTTGTTATCTGTGCCGTTAATTTCTAAATAACACATTACAAACAATACCTAAAAGTTGCGCGTGAAAAACTTGACCTATTTAAAACAAACACGTTTGAAATGTAAACATTGTACATTCCTTGACGTTTAATATACTTCACATATCAATGCATACGGAATGTTGCAATGTCTTGAGGACAAAAGCCGTTTAGGGCATGTAATCAATTAGTAATGAATGCATGGTCGACTTATTATACAAACTTCAATATGGGCTAATTTACATTGGTAATGCAAAGAAAGCCGGTTTCTAAGTAGGCACTTGTTCGCTCTCAGGTTAGATTCCTAAGCACTTCATATTCCTACGTAGTAATTCAGTTAATTGATTTTTTTTTAAATAACGACTATGCTAAAATAATACGAATGTGTGATTTATTAAAGCGATCCAAGTGTGATATGAAATAACAATAATTGCATATTGCTTATAATGATTAAACATAGATATAATCGCATTATTGCACGACGATCATCATAATGAAAACAAAACCGGAACTAAAATAGTCGTGGTTATTCGTTTAGATCATTTTACATGCTAATGAATACACTTGGTTTATAATAAAATGGAATTTCAAAAAGTTTGATATTCTGGTTTGATCGTAAAAGTATTTGTTTCGGTCGTATGTTTATATACATTGTGTGTCGATTCAATATAAAGTAGTGAAACTCCAGAAGCTGCAGCATTATTGCATTTCTATCATGCACACCTTCGTGGTCTTTTATTTATGGCAAGGAACCAATGCCAAAACGGTACAGTACGGCACAAAACGAAACAACATATACTTATAGTAGAATAAAGCTGGGGTCACCACCTTGGAACGGTCAATGCTAAGCACTGGGGGTTTAACCCGGTTATAGAGCGCTCAACCTCACACTTTGCCCAGCAATACACATGATACATATAAGTGTAAATAAAATTTAACCCCATAGCATTGCAACTCAAATTAAACAGTGATAAAAGGGAATTAAAACGCATTCAATGTAATAAATATTTAATTACTCAATGGTAGGAAGGAGACCAGAGCAACAAAGTTACAACTGTTTGAGGCACGCTGAAATGAAATTACGAACATGCATCAACTACATCCCTTCTTTTTACAAACAGATTTAAGAATATAGCATCATATAGTTAACATTGCAGATCATCATCGCGCACCTACAGGAAGAAGCAGCAATATTGGGTGTAAAAGATCCAAAGTGCATACTTGATTGTTTATGTGACTGTAATATACTAAAATGTAAATGAAAATGAGTGTAATACCTAAAATGAATAACCTTATAGACTGAGGCGATAATTTAAAAACGAAAATTATACTAACAATGATAAAAAGGGGGGTCTGCGTAATCTATACACGCGTATATTATTCAAAATAAATAAAAATATTTAGGAATATGCCGTATGTAAGGCCTAAAATCAAGTCCACATTCATGATAATGAGACTTAATATTTTTAATAATTATGATTGTTTACATTATTCACGAACAAATAGATGCGTGGCCAAATATGTGGTTTCAATTATGATAACAATATTAAAATGACTAAATTAACTCATAACTGTTGACCTTTTCATGCAAACAAGTTAAAGCATCCACCGGGAAAACAAGTGTAAAATGACCGACTTTATCTCAGTTCTCCAATGTTACTTCGAACGGGTATCGGGCACATTGTTATAAGTCAGAAGTGGAGATTTAAGTGTTGATTTTAAAAGTTCGCACATATTGAATAAACATATATTATAAATCGCATAATGTATAATATAATTGACCGAAATGTTATCGAGCTTGAGTTTGTTGAACCAGTTGCGAGCACAAGATGATTAGAAGACACATTTAAAATAAATATCATTACAAAGACAAACCTGCATGGTACTATTACAAATTAATAATTTGATCAATTGCGTCTTAAAAAAAGTATGTTAAATATGTTTAACTTGAGTTTCTGTCAAGCCTTAATAACGTGAGGTAAGGCAAGATCGATAACCTATCAAGTAATACAATTATGTGATTAAGTAATAAATATTCATGAGTGTTGGAATGATAGAGTTGATTTCAATAGGTACCATTTTTTCACCAACACGCATGATACACTTTCGGATGTGCAATGTATCCGGTTACAGTTACCCACCTGAGCGCTACTGGAGTGAATAATTAATATTAACGTTAAATTAAAATTGACAAGTTTATCACAAGTATACATTGCTTCTGCTTCAGCTGGTCAGTTTCAAAATAAAGGAAAACGTCACATCCATAGTTTTATTTTATCAACCGCGAAACATAACATCCATGCATAAACATATTCTATTGTTCTTTTATTTGAAATTTAACATTTATATATATGCAAATTATATCATGTAAGTTAAAAACAAATGTGTACAGAACGATGCACATGATCGAGTACCGAACGGACACACCATATTGGTAAAATCAATAGACGAAACTCCAGAATGTATATCATGGACAAATTCTTGTTTGTTTTCCTCTACGATTTAAACAGAACACCAACTATAAGCAAATACAGTGATTCAAACCGGGATCACCGCTTTGGAACGGTCAATGCAAATGATTTGGGTGTTGCACTGATTTGAGGGCAAACCAATAAATACTTCGTAACTTATACTTTGTAAAAACTTATATTTGACCTTTAACTTCGTGATCATCTGTTTGCACAATCGTATTTATATTGACATAAAGGGCATAACATTTCGTTCATCGGTAGATAAATTGCGTTTACTTGCCAGCATATTTGAAATCCAGAGTTGAGCAATCGCGTGTGGTAATCAGATATTTATTTGACAAATACTATATGACCTTAATTAAACCTCTGCCATGGTTAAGAGATATTTCCACCAATACGGGCATTGACCTTATTTCGATTACAATTGCGTTTAAACTCAAAATGTGTTTAACGAACACTTCAACACATAAAATGATTTGCGATCTGTTAAAAAGGTAATATGTACCTGAAAGATTTGTATAAGAATGTTACCTCTATGTAAAATGTTGAGGCATAGTATGACACAATCATCTTCTGTATTTGGTTACAACCACCGCTTAGAACACGATCATTAAAACAACATTACAACTCAAGTGTTTGATATAATATGCAAATTAACGATCCATTAAAATAGCGTTGACATGACTGTCTTTAAAGACGAATATTAAAATTTAATCGACACCACGGGCTCAGTTTGGTATCATAAACAAATTAAGACTAAACCTCATCAAAAAATGTCGCTTAATATTAAAACAAATGCATATATCTTTAATTTCAAAAAAGGTTATTGTTAGTCAAATATTTATTGCATCTGCATCTTTAGTCAATGCAATGTAATCTTTATAAGTTGTTCTTATATAAATATATATAAACGATTTATTTCACCCTGCGTAGAAGAATATCAACTGTACAAACTTAAATTAAACTTTAAGTTAATTACTGGTTTTCAACAGGGATATTACATAGTGTGTTACGTTTTTCAGCAGTGATACCTGAATAATGAAACCAGACAACACCAAAAGATAGACTGACGTCACCATCTAAAGTTCCTTTGTTTGAGAAAAGTGACCAATTAACAAGGCGAGGTTTTGCAAAAAAGAATACAAAATGTTATTAAAACATAGGAGAACGCCTTGGGCTACAAATAAGTTAAGTTTTCGCCCCATTTTTAAGCAAATATCAAAAGAGTCCATTCTCTCTTTTTTCGTTAAACACTTTGCCGACGATTTGCGCATACGTTGTAAAATCCGTGCCCATCGTTGTTTGGCCAGCCAACCTATGAATAGTAATATGCTATTTTCGAATAATTTGTTCAAAAACAAAATGAAACACTTAACGATCAGTATTTATAATGCAACTTTTATGTATCAAATGCCACTGATTTAACGCTCATTAATTATACAATTATTATTGTCAACTCCTTTTCAAATTAGAATGATTGCTTTTGAATCCCGTAGCTCGATTAAATTATTTAAACGCATCGTTGTGAAATCGCTGATATGGAATGATTTATCACATTGAACGGAGTTTTAGGATTCATCGATAAATTATTGCGTCGTGATTATTGTTAAAATTGGAAATGAGAAACTCCTGCATTCCCAATTTCATTGTTTTAATGCTTTATGTCGTATTCTCAAAATGATGGGAAAAAGCCGTGAATATAACCAATATATCTTTTTCAAAAGTTCAGGCATCACATTTAAAATATATAAATTTAAAAAAACCTTCATCGGCTGTAGATGAAAAAAAAGTTCAACAAAATTCGAATTTTCTTACATTTTCAGTTACGTCTGAATGATTTGTCGAGAGTATACTGTTCTTTACACGTAGCACATGTTCACACTATAGACACTAATATGTTTAGTAAGCATGAACGTTTGGACGGTCGGACAGGTGGATGGACGGCTACAATACATACATTAGGCTGATGATAACATTGCGTATGAAAATGAACAGAAATACATTGTTTTATCCGAAATGATGTTGCTGTCCTACTATTGATACTATTCAATGCATGATTTATGGAAGTTGTAAAACACAAAAGCAAGTTCTTTGCACATACTAACAGCAAATAATATAACACAGTTAATTCCCCACCAAACAATTCCGAAACGATCAACCACAACGCCAGATAAGCACAGTTTATAGAACCACCTTAGCGTACAAACCTTTGATTGAAGGCTATACACGGGAAACATTCCTGTTGCGTCAGAAGTCAACCCGATTCGGAGCATACTTTTATTCAAAAATTATATAATAATTATAAATTTGATTGATTTAATTTGCAAAAGCAATGATTGTTTTATGCTAATACGGCAAACATGGCGGCCTAATTACAGTGTCTTTATAACATCTCTTTGTATACAAAACGAAAGGATTCTATCGGTCCGCACTTTTAGCCCAGCGGGACATATTTCTTTAACGGTTTCTGACACTTACGGCATGTTAAAACATTTTTTTCTGAGATCATCAATTAATTTGAAAAAAAACATTGACTTTATAAGAAAGATACGCCTCAAGTTTATAATTTACAAAATACTCCATATGCACAACTAATATGAAAACATACAGTTAACAGAAATGTTGAATGTAATACCCTATCATGCCCATGGCTTAATAAAAATATCATTCAATATAGACCAACAAACAACGATTCATAGAGCTTCATGTCTCACTTATTGCTTACAAATATCTACACTTAATACGTAGTTTATTTCGGGTAGAAATTAATCATGGATACATCAACGCAACTAAAGAGGTTTGTGGTACTAGTGTTTACACATATTAAATTGCATGTATATGCGCTACACTATAACCGATTAGAAATAACTAATATATGGAACATTGATTATACAACTGAGTGGATGTTTCGCTGTGTACCTATGTATTGAGTCGGGTATCGTACACATTGATCTATGAAACAGTGATAGTAAGACAACGCTTCACTACGAAACAGCAAAGGTTGAAAATTAAATGCGTGTTTAAGAGCCTAGAAACGAGAAAGCTCATCTGGAAAAGTCGTTTTAAAATAAGTATCTTTTATTGCATAAGAATAAGAGATGTTGAAGTATCCGGCATTTGATTTTTTTTTTTTATTTAGTGATATTTCAGTTTCTTGGTTTCGTGGGAATTTGAGTTTACATACAGCATTGACAGTAAGAACCATGCAAGGCCTACCTTCACCAAAGCTTACTGAAAACGATTGCATGTTCATGTTCAATATAATGAAATTATTTTATCAAGTGTCTTTAATTATTTAATATATCAATTAACTTATGTCCCTACCTTTAACATGTATAAGAATTGTATTGCAGGTATATTCATTTATTTATTTGTTTATTTATTTATGTATTTATTTATTTGTTTATTTATTTATTTTTTTATTTATTCATTCATTCATTCATTCATTCATTCATTCATTCATTCATTCATTCAATCAATCAATCAATCAATCAATCTATCTATCTATCTATCTATCTATATATATATTTATTTATTTATTCATGTATTTATTTATTTATTTATTTATTTATTTATTTATTTATTTATTTGTCTATTTATTTATTTATTTATTTATTTATTTATTTATTTATTTATTTATTTTTTATTTTTATTTTTTTATTTAGTTATTATTAATTTATTTATCTGTTTATCAATTTATCTATTTATTAATTGTTAATTATTAATTAATTAATTAATTAATTAATTAATTAATTAATTAATTAATTAATTAATTAATTAATGTATTAATTAATTTATTTATTTATTATTTTTATTGTTTTATTTATTTATTTATTTATTTATTATTTATTTATTTATCTGTTTATCTTTTTATCTATTTATTAATTGTTAATGTATTTATTTATTTATTAATTTATTTTCAAATCATTTGACGGCAAGTAAATTTAAAAAAAAAATCATTTATATATTTATTTTGAAGGCATGCATTAATTGTTAAAAATACTTTCTTTTAAAACATGAATTACACTGCGTAAATACTTTCAAACGTATGTTTTTTTCCTTAACGTCCTAAGTTTACCATCAATTGTAATCTCTTGAAATCGTTTATTGTTTAACAACGCTAATCATAGTAACAAGCAGACCGGTTTAGGCATCCCGCACTTAGTATACTTCCCTTATTGAATTGCTGGCATATGGCACTCCAAATAAAATTTATTTGTGTATTTTCGGCTCAACTATCATTTCCAACTTATGGTATATCTTATGCGAATTTGTAATTCTCAAATGTTTTCTTCGACTGCGGATATAAAATACATAATTCACATACAATCACATATAAAATGTTATATTATCAACGAATAATTATAATATCATTTAATTATATATTTTATACATCATTAAGAATAGCAGTATCTATAAAATATTTTAATTTGCAACAACTTAAATTAAACTTACGTTTCCAAAGCTTAACTCCAAAATGCAAAATAAATTTAAAATTAGCAAAGTAATTGAGGCACGCATGCTGTAAGCCGCTGAAGTAGTAATGGTAACTGTCTTCGAGCTCCTGTGATCTGTCAATGCGAAACTATTGCAGTGTACCATGTCAATTAAAAGACAGTCTCACCGCCTTTACCTATTACACTATCTACCAATAAACTACCTCCATTTCAAAACGTTACGTCATAAACGTAAGCTCGCTCGAAGTGTAGCAGGAGTATGTAACACATCCACCAATGCTTGGTTTAACACTCTTTACTGATATATGTTTACTTATATATCGACAAATTAGGAAAATTATGGTGCTGTTCATTGTTAAATGTTGATATCGAAACAGTTTCGAAACAACCTTGAATTATAAAGGATTCCTTATAATTGACAATTGCGTATAATTCCAATTAAGGTAGAAACTATACGCACACGTTGAAATATAACGCTATCGGGATATGTTTCAATGATTTAATAAGCATACAGTCGTACATGCGTCCTTCGTCTTAATACCAGTTTGTTTCTACTTCACTTAAAAGTGTAAACAAACCTTAATCGAATTGTCAGCATTTTAGTTCACAAAACGGGATAATGACGGTACATATTGTCTGACATAAACTGTGGTATTGATACTCTGTCTTCAATTATAATTTGTAACAATTCAACATACTTAATTTTATCACATGCCATACCCTGTTTCCCATGTAATATAACCATTACATTAATGTTTATATTACACATGTGTAATATACTTTGTAAGCGTTTTCATTGGCTTAGTTTTCGTTTATTGACCAATCGCATTTTGTTATTTTGCCGAAATTACGTTGCAACGTCAAATGACGTCACGAAATGTAAACAACATGCGGGATTTATCATTATGTTTGCGCAAATATTCATTTTATTTGCTCATTTAAAAGCATGTGATAATAAAGATATGACACTCGTTGTCATATCATAACATATTTTATTAAACTCGTCCAGGAAACTCGTAAGTAAGCTCGCCAAAGGCTCGCTACCTAACAAAATTCCTGAACTCGTTTAATAAAATATGGTATGATATGACAACTCATGCCAGATCCTATATATACAACAAAACGGTACAGGTATAAACTGGCGTAGTTTTTGTTTTATACTGTCGCGGCACACAGAAAATCAAAACCAAAAGGAAATTATATAGTACATGCTATAAAAGATTCCCGCTCTAATAAAGTAAAAGGCATGATATAATTATTGATGGTGATGCTACTCACTGGTACAATCATGATGACGATGATTATATCGTAACTATTTGATGATTTTGATGATGATGATGACAATTGCTTTTCTGATGATGACGGTGATGATTACATGTATCATTATGAACATGATTATGATAGTGATAACGACTATGATGTTTTTCATATTTGTTATTATGAACTTTTTCAATATAGGAACAATGATTTCCAAGAGTTTTGTGTGAACAACTGTATTGTTATATGTCTGTTACATGTATTGCGTAATTATCAATTATGTCACGTTCAGTACGAGATCAGTATGCGTTCCGGCTGATCTTTAATGTATTTATTTATTAATATTTGTTTATTATAGTCTATTCCAATATTTACAATTTTCACAATGCATATATAACACATAAAGCTTTAAATAAAACATTGGCCATTCTTAAAATGAATTTTAAGATACGTATTCAAGTAATATAAACTTTAACTCGGTTTTCATAATGTATACAGCAAAATTGCTAGTCATACATAGGACTGAGGGGAAGAAACTCGAACCATATTTCCAACCATTTTTAAGCCCTAAAGAGTTACCTTTCTTCATTCAAATATTCTAGCAAACAAGTTTACTGCATTGTTATAGTCCCAGCATATACAATATATTGTCAAAAATGTCTTTTAAGATTCATAAAATAGATACATTGCATTATATATGACCATTCTACACAAAACTTATAAGGGCCTTTAATGTACAAACATGCTATTCATTATTTACACTGATAAAACATCAGTAAATTGATACAGTCTCACATATGTACTTTTAAAAAATGTATTAAAACTAATACATGACTATTCTTATGCAATAATATAAGACAATATTACATGTCTATATATAATAGTTTTAAAAGCAGATGATAACCTGCACTATACTGTACACGTCATATTCACAGAATAAAATTTGCTTAAAAAATGTTGAGAATGCTGGTACTCTTAATATTATACAATTTTGAGAAATTATAAAATATACATTCATACAACACGGCATGCATGCGGACTCTCAATTGGTGGTTACAAATTCAAAAAGTAAAATAGTGGTGGGAATAACATACATTCTCCAACTGAACATTCATCATAAGATCTTAACAATATAAGAAAAAAGTCGAGTTAAAATATAACTGAAAATCTTAAAAGTTATTAAAATCATCTATTGTACAAGGTATTGTTTATGACTTGTATATGTTACAACAGGATTTTGCTATAGTTCTAATCATATCTGGGTGTGTAAACAAGAACCTGAATTTATCAGTATCTTTAGCGAATGAAAGCTACAATTTACAATATTAGTCTTTTCTATTAATAAGTTTCTATCATACAAATATGTAGGGCATTCTATGATCACATGCGATTTTGACTCCACAGCACTAAAACATAATGGACACTCTCTTTCATTTTCCGGTAGATTTTCATAGCGCCCAGTTTCCAGTCTTAATGGGGTAAAACCGCACCTAAACTTGGCCGATCTATGCGGAAATGGAAGAGTAAGTCTACAATAATTATTACGTAGACACACACTAGTGTTGTCATTAAGTTTGGCGTGCTTTTCAATCGGTTAAAATCTCTTATGATTTATATTCACCGTTCCAAAGCAATGATCCCAGCTTTAAATATTTTGTTTATTTAATATCGTGTTGTTTGTTATTGTATAATCTTGTATTACATAGGTCACTTCCCTCAAATCAAAGAATAGCGGATGTTAACTCATACTACTTCCGGAGTTGAAGTATCTTATACATACACTTCCTCAAAGGTGTACTTGCACTCTCCTTATTATTGTGACATTATAAACATAGTGAAACTCCAGTTGCAGCTGTAGGAGGCAAGTCATATTATCACTAACAGATCTTTTCTATGATAAGTGAATATATATGAACAGAGATACGTTCTCCTATAACCTCTCTTGCGCTCCTGGGGGATATTAATGATTCTAAACCATGTGGTCTTTTTTTCATAACTCTCACTCCTTGTTTCTGAAGGCGTCTTCCAAACATATAAAATGACTATAACTAAAAGAGCCCAAAATTAGTTCACAATCACTGGATACAAATAATTTACTTAATTGAAATGCAAATGCTTTCCGATGGACAATTGGTGGGTCGATACAAGGTTCATTGGGTTATTTATGAAATAGAATAATTATTTATAAACACATTGATAACTGGCAAAAATTATTTAACAAAATATTTGTGTAATAATCTACCTTAAAATATAAATGAACTACATAACGAATGTATATGTATATGTTTGTCTTGTAGATATATTGAAATTTATTCTATTTAAAGCATTATATGTATCAGCAGTACTAACTACAACATATGATTAATGTATGCACTCTCAACCCAGTCATTTGCTGAATTCTTGCAATTTGTCACTTCCAATTATTAACTCATTCAGGCTTTTTCAGTTGCGTTTGATCAACCAAGCTGTCGTGTAATTGTATAATAACGACCATCAACGTAATGCGAAAAATTTAAACCTCGAAGTATTTTTAAATGTGAACGCTATTAATATGACACACTCTTTATAAAATGCAACACATCATTAAACTTCCACATTAACCGGTATTCCACATTGTTTTATCTACATACAATTGGTCTGTTTTTATGAATATGGCATTAAAGAACATCAAAAGTGAACACACATCTTTCAATCAGCATTAAAGTGTTAGTCGTTTCCTAAGTCATTAATATCAAAAAGCGTATATGACTGTTTTAAGTCAAGTCATTTAATGAGATTGAAAGTATATAAAAGTTGTTTTATAGTGTGAAAAAGCGTATATGACTTTTTTAAGTCAAGTCATTTAATGAGATTGAAAGTATATAAGAGTTGTTTTATAGTGTGTAGACATAGGGACAATCAGCCTTAAAGTATTTACATTAAAAAAACATTAGATTCATGGACCATAGACATATAATGAACGCATTGGATAATCCAACGATTCTATATGCATTATAAAACAAAAACTGAACGACAGTTTTCCGAGGGATTACACAATTCATGTTTGATTGATGAGTGACTTAATTATCGAATGGCTCTGATTGGTGTTTTTTCAAAGTATAGATATCAAATAACTCCCAGTGGAGCAAGATATTTGAAAACCCATATATCACATTAACAAACGGGCAAGGATTAAATGTTTATAGAAAATACTACGACAACCCATATATCGACTTAGCACATGGACACGGATAAGATTTATATAATGAATAGATTATGGCGTCTGAATACATGCTTAAAAGACAGATATATTATGAGGATGTTAATAAGGTTTTTCCTCCATTTAACCATTCTGGTATAAGTATAAATCACAGGAAAGAGTTTCATTTTTTTTGTATTTACTTGTTATAGTATGAAATAAAAATTTGGTTTTCCCCTGTGATGAATCAGCATGAATTATCGATATCTCAACAAATAATAAATAAGATCACAGATATAACAATGACATATTATTTGCCATTTAGATCAACCATTTTTGTTCGCGGAACCGAACTTAGTGTGGTTTTTTTCACATTGATTACAAATCTGATTTTCAGACTCAACTTCAATCCGCATAGACGCACTTAATTAACCTTATTTAAGCCTGAATCCTGTAAACCTCAATTGGCTGCAGTTGACAAAACGTTCAACAATCCACAATTCTCTCATGTTTAGTTAAGTCAGTATAATTTATTCGAGAATAAAATGTTCTATGCACATCACAATGTAGAAAATAATATGTATAGTAAGTATGTACGTTTGGACGGTCGGACAGGTGGATGGACGGCTATAATACTAACCGTAGGCTGATTACATTGCATATGACAATGAAAAACATTATATATAAATTTTCGTTGTATCCGAAATGATGTTGCTGTCCTACTGTTGATACTATTCAATGCATGATTCATGGAAGTCATTCAACACAAAAGCAAGTTCTTGTCAAATTATAACAGCAATTAAAATAACACACTTAATTTCCCAACAAAACATTTCGAAACGATCAACCACAACGCCAGATTAGCAAAGCTTAAACGTTTGAAAAAATGGAAAAAATATTGAATTTTATACGAAAAATATTTCTCAAATTTATAATATACAAAATACTGCATATACACAAATAATCATATATGTTGCAAAATAAAAATACCATTCGATACAGACCGACAAACAGCCATACATTGAGCTCTATGTCTTACTTATTGATTACAACTGTTTACATATAATAAGTATAAGAAGTTTATTTCGGGAAGAAATGAATCATGCATACATAAACGCATTATAGAGGTTGGTGGTTCTGGTTTATAAAAATATATTAAATAACATGTACAGGCGTAACACGATTACGATCATGATGAACTTTAAAATTAATGTTCAGTTAAGTTCATTCAATGCGGTTCATTTTGTAAAATACGTTTATACCTAGGTGGTGACTTTATGTTGTCGCCACTGAGTGTGAACATTTACAGAGTTTCGGTTTTATTACTATCGCTTTAATTTAAAGTTTCTATAGATGTCAATATCAATTGGAAATGCTGTTCTTTGATTGCAGTTTGATGCTATTTGATTTTAAAGCGATTTTCTACTTCATTACCTGTATAGGTTACGTTGACATAAATTATACTAATGATTAATATAATTATTAGAATCACATTTCTTCTATTTTTGTTTACACATCAAAAGATGTCGAAAACAAAAATGCGATTACAAATATATTGCAATAAGTAATATATGGAACATTGATTTAACGACTTAACGGGTTGTTCGTTGTGCACTTATGTATTGAGTCAGGTATCGTACACATTGTTCTATTAAACAGTGATTGTAGGACAACGTTTCACACCAAAACAGTGACGAGTGAAAATCAAATGTGTGTTTTAGTGTGTAGAAATGATAATGCTCATATTAATAATCATGTTTAATGATTATCTCGTATTGCTTAATGATAAGAGATATTGAAGTTTCAGGCGTTTGATATGTCCAGTACTCATATTAATAATCATGTTTAATGATTATCTCGTATTGCTAAATGATAAGAGATGCTGAAGTATCAGGCGTTTGATATGTTCAGTACTCATATTAATAATCATGTTTAATGATTATCTCGTATTGCTTAATGATAAGAGATGTTGAAGTATCAGGCGTTTGATATGTTCAGTACTCATATTAATAAACATGTTTAATGATTATCTCGTATTGCTTAATGATGAGAGATATTTAAGTATCAGGCGTTTGATATGTCCAGTATATATTTTCAGTTCTAAAGCAGTTCATAGACATTTAAAGCCATTCAAGTTGCGGACAGGTTAATATCAAACAACAAAAACATAAGTTTAACGACAACATAAATACATCATTTAAAATATGCGGTATTTCTTTGTTGTATGGGTCTTTGCGTTTGCATACCTAATCAACAATAATAACCCGGCAAGGCCTAGAATACGAGTGACTGACAATGAATCACGGATACAGATTTTCTAAAACATATAATTAAAGAGTTCCACGATAATTGCAATTTAAACAAATGGTATCAAGTGTCTTCTATTATATCGGACTGTCTCATTATTTAATATATCAATGAACTTATGTACGTACCTTTAACATATGAATTACTTTTATTGCAGGTTTATTCAAAGTATTTTGTTGACATTTGTAAATGTATTAATTAATTTATTTATTTATTTATTTATTTATTTATTTATTTATTTATTTATTTATTTATTTATTTATTAATNGCGGCATCGGCGGCGGCGGCATCGGCGGCGGCGGCATCGGCGGCGGCGGCATCGGCGGCGGCGGCATCGGCGGCGGCGGCATCGGCGGCGGCGGCATCGGCGGCGGCGGCATCGGCGGCGGCGGCATCGGCGGCGGCGGCATCGGCGGCGGCGGCATCGGCGGCGGCGGCATCGGCGGCGGCGGCATCGGCGGCGGCGGCATCGGCGGCGGCGGCATCGGCGGCGGCGGCATCGGCGGCGGCGGCATCGGCGGCGGCGGCATCGGCGGCGGCGGCATCGGCGGCGGCGGCATCGGCGGCGGCGGCATCGGCGGCGGCGGCATCGGCGGCGGCGGCATCGGCGGCGGCGGCATCGGCGGCGGCGGCATCGGCGGCGGCGGCATCGGCGGCGGCGGCATCGGCGGCGGCGGCATCGGCGGCGGCGGCATCGGCGGCGGCGGCATCGGCGGCGGCGGCATCGGCGGCGGCGGCATCGGCGGCGGCGGCATCGGCGGCGGCGGCATCGGCGGCGGCGGCATCGGCGGCGGCGGCATCGGCGGCGGCGGCATCGGCGGCGGCGGCATCGGCGGCGGCGGCATCGGCGGCGGCGGCATCGGCGGCGGCGGCATCGGCGGCGGCGGCATCGGCGGCGGCGGCATCGGCGGCGGCGGCATCGGCGGCGGCGGCATCGGCGGCGGCGGCATCGGCGGCGGCGGCATCGGCGGCGGCGGCATCGGCGGCGGCGGCATCGGCGGCGGCGGCATCGGCGGCGGCGGCATCGGCGGCGGCGGCATCGGCGGCGGCGGCATCGGCGGCGGCGGCATCGGCGGCGGCGGCATCGGCGGCGGCGGCATCGGCGGCGGCGGCATCGGCGGCGGCGGCATCGGCGGCGGCGGCATCGGCGGCGGCGGCATCGGCGGCGGCGGCATCGGCGGCGGCGGCATCGGCGGCGGCGGCATCGGCGGCGGCGGCATCGGCGGCGGCGGCATCGGCGGCGGCGGCATCGGCGGCGGCGGCATCGGCGGCGGCGGCATCGGCGGCGGCGGCATCGGCGGCGGCGGCATCGGCGGCGGCGGCATCGGCGGCGGCGGCATCGGCGGCGGCGGCATCGGCGGCGGCGGCATCGGCGGCGGCGGCATCGGCGGCGGCGGCATCGGCGGCGGCGGCATCGGCGGCGGCGGCATCGGCGGCGGCGGCATCGGCGGCGGCGGCATCGGCGGCGGCGGCATCGGCGGCGGCGGCATCGGCGGCGGCGGCATCGGCGGCGGCGCCATCGGCGGCGGCCATCGGCGGCGGCGCCATCGGCGGCGGCCATCGGCGGCGGCGCCATCGGCGGCGGCGCCATCGGCGGCGGCGCCATCGGCGGTAGTGGTGGTGCTGGTGACGGTGGTGGTGTCGGTGGTTACATACATTATTGTTATATGTCTTTTACATGTATTGCGTTAATTATAAATTATTCGATTTCAGTACCAGATCAGTATGCTTCCCAGCTGATCAATATTGTATGGCAAGATCGATAACCGATTACGTCTGCAGATCTAGGGAAGAGATGTGAATTTGTATCGCTACACTAGCTGTAATAATCGACATATGAACTGCTAGACGAATACTTGAAAGTTCGTGTACTGTGTAAAAGAGAAATTTTGATTTAATATAAATTTGACATAATACCAAAAACAAAACAATACCATTAAGTCCGAGAGTGTGTGCTAATTAATAAATGATAATATTGTTCAGTTACTGTCACCGGTGGAAATACTAATGAGGCGTGTAATTTAAATCATGTCAAATTAGTTTGCGTTGATAACAAGGAAATACCTTATAAAGTAATCAGACAATTACAATGTAGTGACACTGTTATACAAAAGACGACTATGTATTGCAAATCAATATGAAACGCGGTTTTAAATGCAATTAATTTAATTGCGATGCGATAACTTTAAGTATATTTCCACTTGTGCGTGTCTTGAGGTTTGGCTGCTTTATACCGGTTAAAACCTCTTATGACTGTCATTGACCGTTCCAAGGCGGTTATCCCGGCTTTAATTATTGTGTTTGTTTAATAACTTGTTGTATGTGTATCGGCATTATCCTTAATGTTGTGACATTATAAACAAAAAAATGAAAGTGAAACACAAGTTGCATCGGTAGGAGGTAAGTCATATTATCTATAACAGATCGCGTCTATGACAAGTGAATAATTGTGCAATGTACATTGATATATATATACAGTTATTTTCACAACCAACTTCACTTGAAGTTGATGATGTTATTTTACTAGTATTTATTTTGAAGTTCATGCAATATCTAATATCGATCGCGTTTCCCGACAGACATATCATATGATTGCGCAGTGTTGTGGCAAAAACCACTAATCTTTAAGTACGATCAGCGCTAACCCATTGTATGCACCAATCTAATTTTGTTTTCAAATAATCCCGGATGATATTATATGTGTTTAAATAAAGTTTAAATACGAATCCATCACAAGGAATATAAGGCGGTATTTATATGTGCTTTATTCGCATCGTCTTATTGTGTATACCTGTATCATGAAACTCATTCAAGTAAATGGGAAATGTAGAGAAACGGAATCTCGAATATTTGACCTACAAGTGTGACTTTGACCTTGAGCAAGCAAGGCTCACTTATGCGCATCCTCTCACTAAAACGTTATTTAACCATATATACTAAAACGTTTAAAGGTTTTCGGATATCTAGAGCTGACAGATTGTCTAACTGACGAACGGAGGTTCGACATTGGTGCAGCATCTCACACGCTTGAGGCGGATATTAATGAGTCTCAACCATGTGGACTTTTTTCATAAATTGCACTGCTTGGTTCTGAAGGCGACATACAAAAACAAAAAATGACGATAACTTATAGTGCCCGAAATTAGTTCACCACAGCTGTATACAAATAATTTACTTAATTGAAATGCAAATGCTTTCCGGTATACAATTGGTTGGTCGATAAAAGGTTCATTGGACAATTTATGGAACAGAATAATTATTTATAAACACATTGATAATTGGCAAAAGTGTACATATATTTGTGTGTACTACTTAAAAAATGTATGTTCGCCTTGTCGATGTATTGAAATTTCTTCTATTTATAGCATTATATCTATCAGCAGCTCCAAACTACTACAAATGATTAATGTATGCACTCTTAACCCAGTCATTTGCTGACTTCTTTCAAGATATCGCCTCCAATTATTAACTCATTAGGCCTTTTTCAATTGTGTTGTTTGATCAACCAAGCTGCCATGTAATTGTATAATCACGAACATCAATGCAAAGTGGGCAATTGAAACATCGAAGTTTTATTAAATTTGAACGCGATTTATATGACTCACTCTTTACAAAATGCAACACATCATTTAACATCCACATTAACCAGTATTACATATTCATTGATCTTCATACAACTGATCTGTTTTGATGAATATGGCATTATAAAAACAACAAAAGTGAATACACATCTTTCAATTAGCATTAAAGAAATAGTCGTTTCATAAGTCCTAATAACAAATATCGTATATTAATGTTTAAGTCGAATGATTAGATTTTTGAAGGTATGTAATTGTTTTTTAATAGTGTGTAGACATAGGGACAATCATCCTTAAAGCATGTACATTAAAAAAATACTTAGATGCATAGACCATTTAATGAACGCAATGAATATTCCAACGATTCGATATGTATTTACAAAGAAAGAATGACATTTTTCCGAGGGATTACACAATTCATGTATGATTGATGAGTGACTCAATTATCGAATGGTTCTGATTGGTGTGTTTTTCAATTTATAGCTATCAAATAACTCCCTGTGGAGCAAGATATTTAAACACCCATATATCACATTAACAAACGGGCAAGGATTAAATGTATATAGTAAATATTACGACAACCCAGCTATCGACTAAGCACTTATACAGGGATAAGATTTATGTAATGAATAGATTATGGCGTCTGAATAAGTGCCTAAAATACAGAAAGATCTGTGCGATGTAAATACGTTTTTTTATCCTTTTTACCATTCTGGTAATATGAAATAAGTCAAAGCCTCAAAGCGAGCTCGATTAATGTTTAATAGAAGAAATTAACAAAAAACTTTAATAAAGATAATAACATATAAATTAAATTTTTAAAGGCACTTCCTAGCAGAAGAACGTGGAGTTCGTAAAGACTGGTATAAAAAATAATGACATGAACAAACGGGCCATATTAAAGGGTTTCATGTGACCTGATGAACTGAACTGTAAGCCCAAAACCCCACCAAAACAGATTTTCACACTATCAGTTGCCAGCCTTGCAAGCACAAGTTAACCTACAAAGGTCAGATCGGTATTCGAACCCGAAACCACCCATGAGCCATCTAATGAGACCGGCCTGGGTTGCTCTACCAATTAAGCTTTCTTACCTTTTGAAAAATATATAGGTAAACTGCAATGCTGTATAATAGCATGATCACCTTTCTTAGTACAATTTTACAAAGAATTACATTTAACTGAAACTTTGATATGATTTAGAACAGTATATTGTCATTTCAAAAGCTCACAGGAGGTAATGTTTTAAAAGCCCACAAAAGCTTCTGTTTGTAAAATGTGCTTATTTGCCGACTGTGTTGTTTAGATAAACTCACCTCATTTTGGTACAAATCTGGTAGAAATATATATGTTTCGAATACCAACTGCGGAAAAGAGCAACAGAACAGTCCGGGGCAATTGCACTTTACCGGTACGCACTCTAACCCTAACCCTAACCCTAATAATTATTGTGCAGGTGCGCGAATTTTGGAATCCAAGATTGCGGCGTACTGGTAAAGTGCAATCTAGCCAACAGTCCATGTAACTAAATAAAAAATTTTAAGTATTTTTATAAGTAATTATCTAAACCATAAAGTGACCTATACTTTAATAATTATGTATACTGAAGAGAAGATATATAGGTGAAAGTTGCTGTAATGCATGAAACTATAAAAAAATTGTGCAGCAAACAAAGATTGGTATATACCAAGGACATATATATTAATCTAGTATCTATATGTATGTCCTTGGCATTACCTCCTAAAAATACTAAACAATCAATTGAATTGTTTATTATATTTTATTGACATTAACAGTAGGTTGAATTTACTAACTTATTTATTTCATCACTTATTTTCACGTTGTTAACCTTATTTTATTTGTGTTCCCACCAATACGAATTAAGCTTTAGTTACTTGTATGTCCTTTTTTTCTACCATACTTTATTGATGGTTGTTATATTATGTTACTTGCTTTATGTTTTATATTTGTAATTATATGTGTCATACTGTATGACCCTTGATTGGCTTAATAAAGTTATTCTATTCTTATTCAACTAGAACATTCAATGTAAAAATTCAGAACAGCCAACTGTTGCTACCTTGTCAATTATAATTTCCATGTGAAAATCATTGTCACTGGTATCAGCGATGATTTCTCCATGTTGCATACTGTACTCAGATTTCACGAGGGCCAGGAAGAATATTTGTTTTATTTTCCTTTTTGAGCATTTAAAGTCAAAGTAATTTCAAATAACCATAATTTATCCCATTTTCAGACGTGCATTATCGAAATAAACCACTGTGGAATGTATTTTCCTTTATTTCGGCAATGCTGAAATATAGCTGTCACGCGCGGCGGAAAAATAATCGGAAATAATTTTAATTACACGTAGCACATTATTTGGATAATTAAAATATCGATTGCATCTGAAACTGTCCTTTAGAATAGATTAATGCTATTATTTAGGCTTTGACAGGAGTGGCAACTTTAATCCAATGTTAATAACAATAAAGTTACAACGAATAACACTTCCAGTGTCTGTTCTTAATGTGTTATGCATGACAAACACACAATCCGATTGTTGTCCCAAAATGTTTCGTCACCGAAATGACGCCACACAAGATACGTCATAAATTGCGTAACCAAGTGATGAAAATAAAATACGGAAAGCAGGTTCGGTAATATATTTTTAAATAAATAATTGACGACTCAGAAAATTGATGGGATAAATATAGTCACAATACACACAGAGAAGAATTTTAGAATATTTAATAGCCGTAAATTTGATCATTTTTATATATTTTATCATTATGATCAATCATGAGACGCCGGTTATTTACTCCAAAATTTTCCGGTTTCGGATATTGCGCGCGCAGGTACCAAACTTTTCAAAACAACAACCTGCACAGTCAAATACGGGTATTACCGTAGTGCTCACTTTGGAACACGCCTTTGGCGTCCTCTTCTAGCTCGCTATAAGTATAAATCACAGGAAAGTGTTTCATTTTTTGTATTTACTTGTAATAATATGAACTACAAATTTGGTTTTCCCCTGTGATGAATCAGCATTAATTATTGATATTTCAACAATTAATAAATAAGAACACAGATATAACAATTACATACAATTTGTCATTTAGATCAACCATTTCTGTTCGCGGAACCGAACTTGGTGTACTGTTTTTTCACATTGATTCCAAATCTGATTTTCAGACTCAACTTCGATCCGCCTAGACATACTAAATTAAGCTTATTTAAGACTGAGCCATGTAAACCTTAATTGGCAGTAGTTAAAAAACGTTCAACACAAATCTAACTTTCTCTCATTTTCAGTTACGTTGTATGATCTGTCGACAGTAACATGTTCTATACATATAGCATATGTTCACAATGTAGACAATACTATGTATAGTAAGCATATACGTTTGGACGGTCGGACAGGTGGATGGACGGCTACAATACTAACCATAGGCTGATAACATATGCATATGATCATGAAAAGAAATATAATGTTTTATCCGAAACGATGTTGTTGTCCTAATATTGATACTATTCAATGCATGATTTATGGAAATTGTAAAACACAAAAACAAGTTCGCTGCACATACTAACAGCTATTGAGATAACACATTTAATTTTCCACCAAAACACTTCGAAACTATCAGCCACAACGCGGGCATAGTATATAAAACCACCTCAGCGTACACACTTTTGATTGATTGCCGTACTTCGGAAACATTCCTGTTGCGTCAGGAGTCACACCGAATCGGAGCATTCTTACATAATTATAATAAACTTGATTGATAACATTTTCAAAAACTATGAGGGGCTTATGTTAATACACCAAATATTGCGGCCTCATTACTGCGTCGGTATAAAATCCTGTATGTTACACGAATAGATTATATCGGCTGAAAATCGATCTGCGTTTTAACCCAGCGAGACATATTACTTTTACGGTTTCTGACACTTAAATCGTGTTTTAAAACATTACGCGCGACCTGCACTTTTGATATCATCAATTAATTTGATAAATGAGCATTTGCACGTTGGCAACAAAATTGAAATTTATAAGAAAGGATTGCTTCAAGTTTATAATTTACAACATTCTGCAAATGCACAAATAATACATGAAAACATACATTAAACAGACATGTTTGATGTTACCCCATCATGTCCATGGCAAAATAAAAATATAATTCCATATAGACCGACAAGCACTCTTACATATAGCAGTGTGTCTTACGTATTGCGTACAGCTATACATATAATAAGTATTTTATTTAATAGTTTAAACAACATGTAGATTATATAGATTTCACATAAGTATGATGCTCCGCTTAACAGTCACGCGCTACGGATGACGACAGCTTTCATGATGGAATAAATGGGTATTTTTTGTTAAATCTTCACTAAATAAATATACTTATCGAACTCCGGTGATATCAACTTTGCATGCATTCTCACACACACTTCATAACTAATACTTTATATAAACTTCTTGTCGACCTTTAATTTCGTCATTATCTGTTTGCAAAATCGGATTAATATTGACATGTATGGTATAAAATTTCGTTCATCGGTAGATAAACTGTATTTACTTGCCAGCATATCTGACGTTTAATAATCGAGTGCGGTAACCGGATATTTATTTGACCAATAATATATGATCTTAATTACACCTCTGACATGGTTAAGAGGTATTTCCAAAAAATAAGGGCATTGACATTATTGTGATTACAATTACGTCTACACTCAAACTGTGTTTAACGAACACTTCAAAACAAACGAGAGTTTACGATCTGTTGAAAAGGTAATATTTACCTGAAATATATGAATAAGAATGTTGCCTCTATGTTACATGTGAAGGTAGTGTATTAAAAATGCATCTTCGGTATTCGGTCACAGCCACCTCTTAGAACAAATTTATTAAAACAAACATTACAACTCACGTGTTTTATATAACATGCAAATTAACGATACATTAAAATAGCGTAGACATAACTGTCCTTAAAGACGAATATTACAATTGAATCCACACCAATGGCTCAGTACGGTATCAGAAACAATGCAGCCTTATTCTTTATCAAAATATGTGCTGGAACATTTAAACAAGTGCATATATATTTAAAGGGAGACTGTACGATTTTCATATGTGTTAAATTGAAATACATTGATAAAAATATGTTACCATAACAAAAAATAGGCAAGAAAAATTATTCATTGAAGACGAATTTCATAAATGCAGCAAAGACAAGTAAGCGCTGGATAAAGCCGATGCCGACACGTTTACTCGTATTTGCTAGGAAACCAAAATTGTGTCTTTGTGTCGTATGAACGAATCTGCACTAAAACTAAATTTAGATTCACATTGTACATGCATGATATATATGCTGGCGAATTCGGCTGGAAGTTCATATATGTTTAATGTCAAAAAGAGGTCAGTGTTAGTCAACTATGTACTGCCGCTGTATCTTCATTTAATGCAATTTAATCCCTATAAGTAGTTCTTATATAAATATGTATACGTATACATTATTTATATAACCCTAAGTTGAAGAAATAAACAATAGAAACTTAAGTTAAACTTTAAGTTAAGTAGTGGTTTACAACAGGGATATCGCATAGTATGTTACGTTTTTCAGCAGTGATACTTGAATAATGAAACCCTAGAAACGACAACGGGAGATAGACTTACGTCGCCATCTGAAAAACCTTTGTGTGAGGCCAATGACCAATTTACAAGGCATGTTAATGCAAACCAGAATAGAACATTTGATTAAAACATAGGGAACCGCCTAGGGCTATACATGAGTTAAGCATTCGACCCATTTTTTCAGCCAGTATCAGAAGACTCCATTCACTATATTTTCGCATAACACTTTGCCGACGATTTGCGCATGCGTTATTAAATCCGTGCGCATCGTTGTTTTGCCCACTTACCTATAAATATTAATGTACTATTTCGAAAAATAGGGTATACTAATAAAAACAAAATGTAACAATAAACGATCGGTATTTATAAGGCAATTTTTCATGTATCGAATGCAACTGATTTAATGATCATTTATTATACAACTAATGATGTCAACTCCTTTTTTAAATTAGTATGATAGCATTTGTAGTTCGCAGCTCAATTAAAGTATTCAAAAGCATCGTTGTGAAATTGATGAAATGGCATGATCTATTACACCGCAGGGAGTTTTCACGTAAATGTATTTTATTTGTGTTACATGAAGACCATAGCGATGGTAAATTATGTTCAGGAGCATGTTGGTGTGTTCGTATATGATTAGCTAATGGATATTGACTAGAGTGTTTACTTGGTATTGACCTTTTCGATTTTGCTGAAATGTGCTGACACATTCAGTATGTTAAGATAACACACCGCAAACATACGAAACACGTCAAACACATCAATTAGTAAATTATTATTGCATGCTAAGCATATTTAAACATTAACTTGGCATTTAACAAACTACTAGATCCTGGAAAAAAGGCACCTACAATTAATAAGCTTATTTTCTCAACAAGAGCTATATAATATGTTTGTTGTCTTAAATAAATATTATTTACTTAAAGCTGTACGTACATTTTGCTTAAATAGTCACCAAATTTTATAAAGTAAGTGTAACATTTGTAAAGATGGTGACCCTTAAATGTCTTCACACAATATTCTTTATACCATTATATCTAATGACATCTAATACCTGAGAAGACATGGTTTGGCATCAATACCTTGACTGCCTGTCTCGCGGAAAGAACACAAGTCTTTATTACATTGCCTCTAATAAGAAAAAGTTTGCTTACACGTATGATAGTTTATGTTGAATATGATATTTTAAGAAGAACATTTAGAGAGTATGTATTGATAATTAAAGTCAAATAACCGCTATATGTATCCAGACAGTAGAAATGCATATCGCAAGCCTCGTATCGGATTCATCGATACATTATTGCCTCGTATATTTGCTTAAATTGTGAATGTCAAACTCCTCTTTTCCATATTGCATGGTCATATTCACAAAATGGTTTTCCCCTGTGACAAATCAGCATCAATTATTGATATCGCAATTAAAAATAAATAAGAACACAGATATAACAAATAAATATAATCTGTCATTTAGATCAACCATTTCTCTTCGCGGAACCAAACTTGGTGTATTGATTTTGCACATTGAGAAAAAAAGTTCAACACAAATCTACAATTCTCCCTTTTTCGGTTACGTCCTTATGATTTGTCTAGAATAAATTTTCTATACACATAACATATTTTCACAATCTAGACAATAATAAGTGGATGAATAGTGTGCTTATAAGGCTGTCAATATCAATTTAAAATGTTGTTGTTTGATATCAATTTGATGTTATTGGATTTTAAAGCGATTGTGTGCTTCATTGCGTCTGTATACTCTATGGAGTTAACGCTGACATCAATACTACGCATAATCAAAATAATTACTTAAATGACGTTTTTTTTCTATTTGTGTTTAAACATCAAAGGTTGTACAAAACAAACATGCGATGACATGTATCCTGCAAGAACTCTTATATGAAACACATGTAGGTTTGTATCGCCTATTCCAGTTATTAAATCAGATGTCATTCACATTAATATAAATTATAGGTGTATATTCTAAATAGTTTACGTTTACATCAATTAACGCATAATCAAAATAATAATAAAAATGACATTTTATCTATTTTTGTTTAAACATCAAAGGTTGTCGAAAACTAAAATGCGATGACAAATATTCGGTAATAACTAATATATGAAAGATTGATTTAACAACTAAACGGGTCTTTCGTTGTGCACTTAGATCTTGAGTCAGGTAACGAACACATTTCTCTATTTACGTTAACGTTGATTTCATAAAAAACAGTGACAGAAAGACAACCTTTGACTAGAAAAGGGTGAATATAAAATGCGTGTTTAAGTGTCTAGAAATGATAAAGATCATATGGAAAAGTCATTGTTAAATTATTATCTTTTATTGCATAAGAATAAGAGATGTTGACGTATCCGGCATTAGATATGTCTTTTATATTTATTGATATTTCATTTCAAAAGCAGTCAATGAACAATTAAAGGCATTCATGTAAAATGTGTTGTTGTTCTAGCATACAGCATAAACAGTAAGAACCTGGCAAAGCCTACACCACGGCTAACAGAAAACGATTTAAGCATCTAATACAATATAATGAAAACATTCCATTACTTCGACGCTTTAATAATGTCCTTATTGCAATTCAAACAAACAGTATCAAGTGTATATAATTATTTAGGACTGTCTTTAGACAACTATTGAATATTACACGCTATACTGAAAAAGGCCCCATAAATAACACATTATTTAATATATCAATAAACTTATGCCCCTACCTTTAACATGTATTAAATTGTTATTGCAGCTTTATTCAAAGTCCTTGTTTGACATTTTTTACCATACAGCTCATAACTTATGGCGAGGTAACAAAGTACTGGTTAGCAAAGTTGTGACAATTAAAACAATGACTGCTTTATAAACGTATTGTATTAAGTGCATTTAGAAGTGTCTACATGCGTACATATGTACCATTTAGAACCATAGTAAAGTAACAGTAGTATTTAAGAACATGCGTTTCTTTAAATCAATTTATTTATTTATTTATTTATTTATTTATTTATTATTCTATTTATTTATTTATTTTGTAAATGTATTTATTTATTAATTTATTTCCAATCATTTGACGGCAAAAAAAATTAAAAATAATGTAATAAAATTATATTTATTTTGAAGGCATGAATAAGTAGTTATTAATATCTTCTTTTAAAGACATGAATCACTATTTGTAAATACTTTCAAACGTATTATTGTTTCCTTAACGTCCTTAGTTTACCAGCAATTGTAATCTCGTGACATCGTTTATTGTTTAACAACGCTAATCATAGGAACAAGCAAACATTGGTAGGCATCCCAAACAAAGTAGACTTACCTTATTGAATTTCTTGCATCTGGCACTCCAAATAGAATATATTTGTGTATTTTCGATATTATTTAAATAAAATGGACTACTCAATAATGGTGTCCGCCAATGGGTTATTCTAATGAGCATTTGAACTTCTAAATTGGTTTCTTTGATTAAGGAGATATAATACATATAATCACATAAAAAAGCTTTATTATCAACGAATAAGTATAATATAATTTAATTATATAGTTTATACATCTCAAAGAATAGCAGTATCTATAAAAAAAAGATATGAATTTGCAACAAATCAAAGTAAACTTACGTTTCCAAATCTAAACTCCAAAATGCAAAATAAATTGAAATCAGCAAAGTAAGAGAAGCACGCATCCTGTTAGCCGCTGAAGTAGTAGTGGTAACCAATTCTTCGAGTGCCTGTGATCTGTCAGTATGAAACTATTGCAGTGCACCTTGCCAATTAAAAGATATTATCTCCTCCTTTACCTATTTTACTACCAATAAACTTCCTCCGTTTTGAAACGTTACGCAACAAACGTAAGCTCGATCGAATGTAAAACACTCTTTAATTATATACATATATGTTCACTTTTATATCGACAAACTAGTAAAATTATGGTGCTGCTCATAGAAATGTTGATATCGAAACAGTTGCGAAACAACCTTGAATTATTAAGAATTCCTAATAATTGACACTCAAGCATTATTCCATTAAAGTCAAAAACTATACGCAAATATTGAAACATAACGCTATCGGGATATGTTTCGATGATCAAATAAGCAAAAAGTCGTATTTGTTTCCTTCGTCCTAATACCATTATGTAACTACTTCACAAAGAAGTAAACTACCCTAAATCAAATCGTCAGCATCATAAGTTTAACACTTTTTTAATTTACAAAACAGTTTATTACCTACTTGTTATCTGACATAAACTGTGGTATTGCTACTCTGTCTTCAATTATAAATTGTAACAAATCAAAATAATTCATTTTACAACAACACGGTACAGGTATAAAATGGCGTAGTTTTGTTTTATACTGTGGAGGCACATAGAGGAGGAGGAGCAGGAGGAGGAAGAGAAGAAGGAGGACGACGACGACGACGACGACGACAACGATGTTGATGAAATTTTGTTGTTTTTGATGATATGATGATGATGGTGGTGATGATGATAATGATGAGGATGATGATGATGATGGCGATGATGATGATGATGATGAAGATGGCGATGACGATGATGATGATGATACGTATTTGCGTTATTTAAAATTATGTCCCGTTCAGTACTAGATCAGTATGCATCCCTGCTGATTAATAATGTATGGCAAGATCGTTTACCGATCACGTCTGCATGACAGTGATATGAATTTCACCACCTAGCTGTAATAATCAACAAATCAACTGCCAGACGAGTACATGAAAGTTGGTAGACTCTGTAAAAGAGAAATATTGATTTAATATAAATAAGACATAATTACAAGATATTACCAATAACAACAGACAGGTTGTGTTGATGAATAAATGATAATATTTTGTGTTACTGTTACCGGTTGAAACACTAATGGGGCGTGTAATTAAACTCATATCTATGAAGTTTGCATTGGAAACAACGAAATACTTTATATAGTAGACAGGCTTGAAAGTAGAGACGAATATGTATTGCAATACAATATTCAACGCGGTTTTAAATACAAGTAATTTTTATTGCGGTGCGATGACTTAAAGTATATTTCCACCTAAGTGGTTCTTGAGGTTAGGCGTGCTTTTCAATCGGTTAAAACCTCTTTTGATTTGCATTGACCATTCCAAGGCGATGATCCCAGCTTAAATTATTGTATTTGTTTACTATCGTGTTGAATGTAATTGTTATATATTGTATTACAAAGGTTATGTGTCACTTCCCTCAAATGAAAGACTAGCGGATGTTAAAAGGAATTTCTCTCCTTTCACTATTTCTGGAGTTTTTTTATTCCTTTACATCCACTATCTCAAATATGTACGTGCACTCTCCTTAAAGTTGTGTCATTTTAAAAAAAAAAAAACTCCAGTTGCAGCGGTACGAGATGAGTCATATTATCGCTTAGAGATCGTTTATATGGCAAATGAATAATATGCATTCTACATAGAAAAATGATGATAATAATGTGTATTTTGTACACCGAAATCCATGTATAGACAACAAAATCAGTAAATGTGAGTGAAACGTTACATTGTTATCATCGTTCATATGTATTTGCGGCCATCTTGGCGGTCATCTTGAAAAAAAAAAGACTTTTCGAAGTTTCGATATCGGTAAACTTTTCATATGTTATAAAGGACTTTGTACCCTACCAGGATAATTTAACAAACAATGGAGGTATTGTTCATATATTGACCAGAAAACAATCTTATTTTGTTTTTAAATAATCCCGGTTGATATTCTATGTGATTTTGAAACGATTTCAAATGTTCCAACTTTGTTTGCACCGCAGGTTAGTGATGTTTTAGCACATTCCATATAGAGACGGCTGATGATAAGATAAACTGTTTTGAAACAATTGCTCGCAGCTCTGTCTATTGCAAACGATGTGTTGCATTAAAAAAACATCATTACATTTTGTTTGTTTGCATAAGTTTACCCCTTATGCGTTACTCAGGTAGCACTGTATTTTATTACTCCAGAATTATGTACTTACTGATACATGTTATCGTTTAAAATGAAGGTACACACTACCATTACACGTCTAGGGATCGTAAAAAAAGTAATAATAATATGGCATGGTTTGTTAAGCATGTTAAGTCAGACATGTATGACCATACTTATCATACCTTCTGCATAAAACACAATAGAAATGTCTATTAAGAGTGTATACATTCGTGTACCAACAAATACATATATCATTTAAACGGAACACTGCTACGTGTTCATACAATATCGCACAACATGTTGGGGTTGAATACAAACGGCATATGTTTGTGACATACAATATACCTGGCAGTGTGATACATTTCAAACGTTAACCTTTCATATACACAGATCGTTCGTCTATACACTAGGCATGACTCATTCATGTATTACTCGCAACATAATGGCAACCCTGTAAATACGTCAAACTTAAAGCTTTGCACTAATCGGTGATAAATATAATGGGATGTTTGTTTATTTAAATTGCATCGTCTAATACCAGTTGCACAATGTAAACAACGTCAAACCGTTCGTAAAATCAGCAATTCGATGGTAGTAATATATACACACGTCTTTTTAAGTTCATTAATACATGATTTCTAATTGTAATCCATACATAAACATTAAATTGGTAATATAATATGCCCAGAAAGTATTTTATTTTATTTAGTATCTTTTAACAAACTGAATAATATTCCAAGATGTATATCAATGTCTAAGACATTATTTTATTTTCAAAGGTATTATTTATTATATAATTATTTATTAATTGATTGCCAAGTACATATGTCTTTGTTTTTTTTATAAAAGGCGAGTAAACAATATGTTTTTATATGTTTGCCGGGCGCGGAAAAATCAGTGTAATCAAAATAAGTATAAAATGTAAATACATCCAGCAATTGAAGTAACGATTTGCGCATGCGCTATGTGGTGTAATGTTATGTCGTACACTTCTCATCAACTGAAGTGTGCTCTTTGCAGGCGTGAATTCGAATCCCACTCAAACCGTGTATCGAAAACACAAATGTTAAACAGTGTATAGTTTCTTAGTTTCTTAAAGATGATCATTATATTATTGCTGCTAGATAAATGTATGTGTGAAAAGTTAAGATAGACATGGGTATAATTAGCGCCTTTATTTGGTGGAAATTTCTTCGATATATTGATAAGATGACTTAATTTTAAGAACTGTTTGATCAGTTGATGCATTATTAAATGGTTTTATTAACACGATTGCACTGAGTAGTAAAGTGATATTCAGTCTTTAATCAAGAGTGTCGGCATGGACAATTGACGATCTCTAAATATAGGGTAAATAAATAACGTTTTAATTGAGTTAGGACGTTTATATCGTTGTGACATAGATATAAACATCTACACGATTATGTCCAATAACTGTTTGTTAAATACCGTAGACCAATGAAGTTTACAAATTGATATTCGATCTAGATTCCCGATCGCTTTATTCAGGTTCATCCGAAGTTTAAAGTTAACTATAC
Source organism: Dreissena rostriformis (assembly GCA_007657795.1). Classification (NCBI taxonomy): domain Eukaryota; kingdom Metazoa; phylum Mollusca; class Bivalvia; order Myida; family Dreissenidae; genus Dreissena; species Dreissena rostriformis. Next base: position 42,718 of record VMBQ01005797.1, read on the forward strand.
ACCACGCTTCGAATGGGTATGACTGACACAAAGTACGTTTATTAGTCGCAATTGCTTGACGAACTCTGCAAAGGCGTTGACTAAATACAGAACAACATTAAACTGTAAGATGTCTTAATTACACAAAACTACAACTGAAAGAAACCTGTAGATGTAAACGCGTATTAACTCGTTATTCCTTTTTTTGCAATGGGTTATTTTAGAACGTAATGTAAATAATCAGAAAATATTAAAAATCTGTATATTACAGACAAACCTAAGATACTTTAAAATTGACTTGAATTGCATTAAAATGGGTCCATCGTAAATTCGTCGTAAAAAGTTCACAATGCACTCTTACAAGTAAAGAATAAGTACCAGCATATTCGAATTCAAACAAAAACGAATACATGTATCACTAATGTCACACGTTGATAATCTTAACAAAAATATGTATTGTATACATATAATCAATAATCCTGACACGTCCCTTTTTTCGAAATCAATGCATTTAATCACTTAAGAATCAAATATAAGTATATTTAGTGATTTATTAAATCTAATTAGCAAATGCGTGTTTTAAGAGCCTTCAATTTACTTGCGTACAATACATTTCGTATCACATTTCGCCAACTTGTAGGTACAACCGTCAACGCGTTATTTATCAACAGATCGTACATTATTGGTTCAAACATCGGTCACGACTATAAGATACCAATACGTTCATCAACGTATTGTTTTATGACGTTGTTTGTCAGATGATGTTGTAATTAAAGTGAACTTGCCACACCAATGGCATGAGAAGCGTCTATCTTTAATGTAGGAATCGAAAACGATGTCTTGCTCAGATTTCAATTTAAAAATATTTCAGAATTATTTTTTGTTATTCCATTTTTATTTCGATCGTAAGCATAATATATTTTGCATATAATATATAATATTTAAAATACACCAAATTAGTATATTTGATTCACGAAATTTGCTATATTAATTAGTGTACATAACATCTATATAGACTGCAGTTAATGGGAGAAAAAATATGATTAAATAAAAGTTTCAGAATTCAAGTAAACACAGAAATAGGTCGCTCTGGCAGAACGGGGTTTAATGCATATGCGTAAAGTGTCGGACAAGAGTAGCCTGTGAAGTCCGCACAAACTAATGTGGGACTACACTTTCCGCCTAAACTTAATTTTCGCTAAGAAGATACTTTCCTTAAACGAAAATACATAACAGCGGTAAGTGTCGTCCCTGATTAGCCAGTGAGGACTTCACGGGCTAAGCTGAGACGACACGTTACGCCCTTGCATTTAACCTCATCGTCCCAGAGCGAGGCTCAAATATTTTAATAAGATTATCAGGAACAAATTAAAGGCGCCTCCTGACTCAAGAGCATCTTTGCATTATTGTACTCGCCTCGTTGAGTTCTGTCCAAACTAGCTATATATCACGTTCATCCATGTACTCGCCTCGTTGAGTTCTGTCCAAACTAGCTATATATCACGTTCATCCATGTACTCGCCTCGTTGAGTTCTGTCCAAACTAGCTATATATCACGTTCATCCATGTACACACCTTACCAGTCCCATCATGTAATAGTATGAGCCTTTACAAATACAAATACAAGTACACCAAAATAGCGCAAACAATATTTGACAATATTCAATTGCGCTGTACAGTTATATAACTAAAAAAGCTTATTTGTCATAGAAAAAGGCAAAACATATCCTTTGTATATGTGAATTGTACACCAGAATGTGTACGATTAAATATAAGTTTATAAAACATTCACACAAAAACTGCCACACTCAACTTATCTGTAAAAATGCCTATATCCGCTATTGTGTTTGTATTTTAACAAACATAACAAGTTGTCTAAGATTCTGTAAAACATTTTAGCATGCCCTGAACTGACTTAGGTATCGTGTTCATCGCTCTTTATTTGCTACGGTGATGTTTGTTAAATCATGTTTTGCGTCGGTATTGTTATTCTTTATACAGATTTAGCATGTGGATTATGTATTTATTATGTCTCTCGTCTAGAACACATAACTTCATAATTATTGTACAGTAATTGTTTTACGTCTGTATTGTTTGTCCATAAATATAATATAACATGTTAAAGCGGTTAATACACAATCAATCTTGCGCAAAAACGTGTAACTCAACAAATAATTATGTATTTCATTTACAATGAAATATCTACATTACGAAGCAAAGCCGTATCTATACAAATAAAAACTTATAATGAAATAAAAATTTACTTACGCTCCCGAAGCTTAACTCTGAAGTCCAAATGCAATATAATATAAGCATAGCAAGCATCCTGTCAGACACTGAAGACGACATGGTAAACAATTCTTCGAGCGCTCGTGAGCTGTCAATTTGAAACATTTACAGAAAGATAAAGACTTTCTCTCCGCCTTTACTATTTAACAATCTGCCAATAAGATACCTTCGTTCAAAAATATGCATTAACGACACGCTCACTCGATGTCTACATAAAGCCTTTTAATATATAAACCAATGTTTGATATAAAAATTCAACATAAACTTGTTTATTTCTCTATAGACACAAACACATGCTCGTTGTTAAAGCTTCCAGCTACCAACACAATCGAATCAACGATTCTGAGTGGAACATACTAACATTTAGGTATCGAAGCAACATCTTAACTTTTCAGGTTGAACAATTGCCACTCGCGTACTATCCAAAAAATAATTCAGACACTTTAATCATCCATTACGCTAAAAGTATCTGCTTCAGACGAGATACTGCCGTAAATTACGGTGTGTATGTCTTAAAACGACCATCACATTTCAAACGGGTAATTAACTTTGAAACAAAGCGACACGCGATGTATCTCTGTTTAAACGTTTTTGAATGCATTGATGAAAAACGTATTATTATTTTAACATACTTGGCTCCACAAAACAGGTCAATCACCGTACATAGTATATGTTAAACCGTTCATGAACTCAGCTGTCATTGAAACAATTGGACAAGTAATAAAATGTGGAATATTTTCTCGTTAAATAATTCGAACGCACACAGAAATCTGACAATACCATTATACTGGTCCTTGAATAAATACAACGCTCTAAGGCAGTCATAGGAATCCAAAAAAGAGATAATGATAACATTGATGTTTATTATCTGGATGGTGGTGTTGTTGTTATTTAAAGTGGATTAAGGCAAAGATCATGATGATACTAACGATGATGATGTTGATTACAATAATGGTGATGATGGTGATGAGAATCATAAACATAATGATAATGAATTTGATCATAATCAAATAACGATGGTTGTGATAATACAATGAGAATAAAAAAGTAATAGGAGAAAAACATTTGTGTAACAAATTTTATGACAAAGATGAGGATAATGATGATGATGATAATCACAATGGTTATGATTTTGTTGCTGCTGCCAATGATGATAATGATAATATGAATGATGATGATGGCAAGACGAACACTACTACTACGACAATAATGATGATGTTAATGTTAATGAGAATGATAATGTTTATTATGATATTGTTGCTGCTGTTGATGATGAGGAGCATGATGAGGATTATACATGATTTCGATGCTGCTGCTGATGATGACGACGATAATTATATTGACGATAATAACAATAACGATGATTAACTGGAGTATCGGACAGAAGGTGAATCATGTTTTAGTGGGTCGTACATCTCCAGTTCTTATCTCAGTCTGCATTACGTCAGACGATTCAACGAGGCGTTGACATGAAAGTGATTGTATCTGAGATTTGTTATTGTTCACTCAACCAGTAAATATGGGTGTTTTATGTCGAACGACCAGTATTGCATGTCAAACGCATTTGATTCGGGTAAATTATTTAATAAAAATATCATGAATACACAAATGAAAGTTCCTTTTAGGCATACTTATAATTGTTTAAATGGAATCGATAAACTAGATTTCATCAACAGTTAAACCAGTTGGTCAATATGTTAAATCAGTCGAATATAAATGAGTTATATCTAAATGGTGATTCGCGTCACAGTATGTCAATTATTTACCTATTTAGTGTCAATCGAAAAATGTAAACAATCCAATTCAATAATTTTTAACACTTACACTTAATTTACGAGCCTTTTATAATATTGCCCGCAATACAGGACCATACCAGTCGGGTGACATCTGCATCCAATAAAACGTATGTCCTTTTTCTCTACAATTGTACTGTTTCATAATGAAATCTAATTCCAAAAAACGACAAAACAAAAAACGCTATGCATATGTCCGACACCTTGCTATTGATGTGTATACCAAGTTTCATTATTATATCTTTTGTACATTTAGAAAAAAGTGCCTTATTGGTTGTCATTCTATTTTAGTAACAGTCAACTGACGTTTGAGATTTGTAATGATTTATGCCAAATACTTCCATAAGTATGTATACTTCGTTTCATAAACATATTGTATACATGTATTTCAATAATTTCTTTAATTTGTTGGTTTTTTTGCGGAACGACAGACAGATGGATGGATGGGAGAACAAATTAAAGATTTAACAGACGGGGGAAAGACCAGTGATAGCCGAATAATTTTACCAAGTTTCAAGACAATATCTTATTTGGACATTTAGTAATAACAATAGTAAGTGTTTTTTTGTAATAGTGAAAACTTCTTTAACCACATGGGAACACCGAAATATCTTGTCCTGCAACATACCCTCATGACCCTTTATAAGTATACCAAGTTATTTCTGAAAATCTTCAACACTTTCTGAGAAATTGAATGATCCAGTTATATCATATGTACTAGTTATTAAAAATGTTGACAGACCAGCAAACATACAAAAATATGGAAAACCTGTATATGCATGTTTATACAAAGTTTATGTACTTTTTGAGTTCATAAATATTTCATGTTTTGCGGCGAACAGACAGACCGATGGATGAACAAGAAGCTGAATGAGTATACCAAATTTAATGATATTATCTTATGTACTGTTTGAGTTCTTACAATTTCAGTTTTGCTATAGTTTTAGTAACAGCCACCTGGTAAAACAATGAACCGTACGTTATTCTGATAATGTCCGTTATAAGTGTATCAAGTTTTATTCAAGAAACTGTCCAGGACTCATAAGTAAATAAACAGTATAATGTATTTTACCATAGCGAATAAGACAGTAAGAGCACGATGCAATATTTCGCCCATGTATGGCCGCGAGCAGTTCAAAGTGACAACTTGTTATAAATAAACAAATAATAAGTGTTTTTATTATAGAAAACAAACATGAAAATAACTCCACTTGCATCATCAGTACATTTATGATATCAATACTACCAGTTCATTTAATTGGGAAAAGCGACACTTTGGTAACAATTATGCATGGGGCAAAGGCACTTAAAAACAACTAACACATACGATAAACCGAGGTTCACACATTTCAAGGCTTGGATCATTTTAATTGGTTTTATGGCGCTCAGTCCTAACATTATCACTAGATTTATTTCACAATACATACATATGTATACAGACTTTAACCGTATACCATACAAATTCAATGGTTGCATTTAATCGTACCTCAGAAAGATACAATTCTGGTATGATCTTGGTTTCAACTCTTGAGTAGATAAATGTTTATAAAACGGTATGCTTTTTTATTTGCATTTTGATGCCATGATGTTATTCGGAATGTATATATAAATGTATTTGGAACAAATGCGGGATAAGTTTGCAATTGTTTAAAAACATAGACAACTATCAACATTGAGAACATTCATACTCAAATGACTCTTTAAAGGGCAAAAATAACAGTAAGTTTGAAACCGTATAATTGGATGACTTATAACCAATCAAATACATTTTGAAAAGTTGCGTTCTTATTGGTCTTTAGATTAAAACAAACATAACGTTGAAAGTCAGATAGAAACGAAGTTCATATTTATAGCAGAATACAATCCAGGGTATCTTCGCACTATAGTGCTCGTCAAATAACACGTGTCGTAATAGTAAGTGATGACAAATATAACACATATGCACACCACAATGCTTTGAACGTTATGAGGTTGTTGGTGGAATACCATGACACCTTGAAATTTACATAAATATACAGGAGTAACTCTGTTTTGTGTGTTCGACTGTATCTTACAGATCCACTTTTAAATAACTGACAGCTGCTTGATTTGTGAATAAAATAAATCGGTGAGACTTTACTATACAATATCATGCATACAACGCTAATTCAAAACTTATATTTTAATTTTGAATTATGATACACTATTCATGAGAAATCGGTCACACTGCGGATGTATCCCTCCGTGATCATAATTTACCCCGATACGCATGTTAAACTAGAGTCTTGTGCAATCGGAATTTGATGCGGATTATGGACACATGCAGATCATATTCAATTGAGAATACTCTTGATGATGTAGTAAAATGGAATATATTTTAACTACATTTTTTGCGAATGTAAGAACTACAGTGTCAATAAACATAATGCGCAACATGCAGGGGCATTACAATTTATTACGAACTTCGAAAGACAGTTTAAATGTGATTCATGTGAGGACTTAAGCGCAAATATCGTCCATATATCGTCAATATATTGTCCATTTATCGTCAATATATCGTCATATATCGTCCATATATCGTCCATATATCGTCAATATATCGTCCATATATCGTCCATATATCGTCAATATATCGTCCATATATCGTCCATATATCGTCAAAATATCGTCCGTATATCGTCCATATATAGTCAATATATCGTCCATATATCGTCCATATATCGTCAAAATATCGTCCATATATCGTTCATATATCGTCCAGATATTGTCATTATATCGTCCATATATCTTCCATATATCGTCCATATATCGTCCATATATCGTCCATATATCGTCCATAACTTTGATTCCGTTGAAACGATATATTATATAGTACTTTAGAACTGACGTGTACTTTAAAACGCCATGTGTTTGAAATGCATGATATAAAGATATTGATAACCAAATGACCTAACCGTCTAAAAAACAATCATGTTAGGAAGGGCGGGACTTATTTTTTAATATAGTTGCGCGAAGAATGTACAGTATACAACATAACAAACTTTGCATACCAGATACTTATCCTTTGGGCATTGCAGTTTCACAAAACAAAATCTATAGTCATTTCTAAATACATAGAGGATATTTGTTGAATTTGACGCAATATCGATTTTAATTCACGAGTGATCTTAAAAAATATTTTTTTCCTATGATCACGAGTGAATTAAAAACGATATTGCACCGAATCCAACAATTTTTCCTTCTATTTTATTGTTTTTTTTTTAGCGTTATTTACATTGTAAAAGAGTTTAACTGGGGATTTTCAATGAAATAATGACGTCATTTCGTCTAAAAAAAAGAAGTAATTTTACCGTAAACCAGTGTCGATTATCGATAATTTTCACTGTTATTTTTCACTGTTTTAATCAGTTTTAATTCCCTGGCATTTCTCTATAAACCACCGAAAAGCATAAAATAAAAGTCAATATAAACAAAGTAAGACGCAGAGCTTTGTCTTGTTTTAAACCTAGAGGCATAATTTGAACAATCTTAGTAGATGACCATTTTTAAATCATATACATGTGTATGTCACAATATACACCTCTGAGCCTTCTTGTTTAAGTGCAGGATTGTGTTTATAAAACTGTATATAAATATGTTACAACTTAAACGTGGCCTGTTATGAACATAGCAGCATGATTTGAACAAACCGTTAAGAGGACTATAGTGGCAAATACATTAGTGACATGCCAATATCAATGATCTGGTATCATTGGTATCAAAGAAGCATATAGCGTAATTTTGCTAGTTAAGTCTTTATAAATAATGCGAACCCTGTGGCGAGATGTGTTTTAAGTCCAGGAAAATGAGTTTAACTGTGTGTGTATAGAGAACCATACGATGTTACACACCGAATAAAAATCGTGTTCGTCGTGCGGTTGCTGAGAAGATTTTAGAAGGTATTATGCTATGAAATATATACAACATTCAACGCCTCGGTCGTGTCCGATATCAAATATAAAACCACTGGGCCTTTTTTTTTCAGAAAAAGTGTAATTTAAGTTGCTATGTAACAACAAGTATACAATTAAATGCACGCCTATATTTTTTGGCTCAATGGCTTGATTTGAACAACCTGTTTGGTATCAGAAGATAGAAGAAGATGTTTAAATTGATTTGCTATATAAGTCTTTTTAAATCATGTGACCTTTAGGGCGTGGCCAGCTTTGACGCTCAGGACACAATTTATTGCGATGATTTATGGGCAAATTGTGAGGTTTACCTAGCCTTCAAACTGGTTTAACCCCCAATACTTTACATTGACCAATCCACGGCGGTGATCCTAGTTTTGATCATTGGATAATTAACGTTTGTATTTTCTGTAAAGTAGCGCATAAAAACAAAACTTTCTCTCTTGATGCATATTCTGGAGTATCATTATTTTCCTCAATCTGATGAAAAATTGGCGACTCTGGTAGCTTTCGATTTCTACTGCTTCAAGTATATAAGGTAAAGAGAAAGGAAATGAAAATAAAGGCAAAAACACCCAACATATTTGTGTGACCTTGACATTGAGTTTGATATGCCTTTTCCACATCGTCGAAAAGGAAAACATTTGAGTCAAGTTTGGAAAATAAGTCATTCAAAAGGCATATTCGAGTTAGGAGATATGTATATGCGCCTTATACGCATAGTCTCAAGTGTTTTGACCCATGTATCATGAAACTCATTGAAATGGTAATTGGGATATGTCGAGAAAATGAATCTCGAGTATTTGACATACAAGTATGATTATCCCTTTGAGCAAGCATGACTAACGTCTGCACATCCGCTCAATTAGAAAAACATTTAACCACGTATAACACTAATCGTTTAACGTTAATATGTGATCTAGTGCGGACAGATTATCTGAATGACGAACGGACTTTCGTCATTCCTATAACCTTTCTCGTGCTTGGCGGCGGGATATTAGTGTGTCTCGACCATGTGTCCGTGTTTCATAACTTTCACTGCTTAAACCAGATATAAGTTTGAATGATGATTACTTAACGTGTACAAAATGACATAATTACTGCACAATCAATGGTTACAAATCATGTACTTAAAATGCAAATGAGTACCAGTTTTTAATTGGCGGGTTGATAAAAGGATCCATTGGACAATTTATGAAACAGAATAATCATTAATAAACACATTGATACTACGCAAAAATCATTTTTTAACCTAAAATTGTTGTACGCAACTACCATAAAATACAAGTTTATTATCTTAACAATAGGTGCTCGTCTTGTCGACATGTAGAGTGTTTTTCTTTTAACGAGTGATGTTTATCAGTAGAACCAATTACTTCAAATGATTTATACATGCACTATCAACTCTGTCATTTGCTGACTCCTTTCAAGATCACCTTCAATTATATAATAATTTAGGGTATTTCAAATGCGTTTGATCGACCACGCTGCATTTGAATTTTATAATAACAAAACGAAAAATTAAAACCTCGAAGAACCCTTATATTTTAGCGCGACTTATACGGTTATTCATTAAATGCAACACATCAACTTACTTTGACATGTACCGGTATTCCACATTGTTTGATCAACATACAAGTGCTTTGTTTGTTTGATTGATGAATATGGTGTTTACAAAACAGCAAACGTGAATGCACATATTTTAAACAGCATGAAATCAAAAGTCAAAAGTCCTCAATAGCATACATCGTCTTATAATGTTATTATTTGTGAGATTGGAGATATGTACAGGTTGTTTTATATTGCATAGACATGCGGACATTCGGCCTTTAAGTATGTACGATACAATTTAGTTTTAAATCTAAGACCATATCGTAAAAGCATATGAGACTTTTATGTAGACAATCGTTGTATGGTTATATTACATAGGTGCATTTTAAACGCCTATACGATTCACGAAAAACATGTAAACAACAGCCTTATCTCTACTTTACCAAAGCCATAACTGGCATAACAGTTAGATAAATAATAATGCGTAATCTCGTCTCGCATTATGTTCGTTTGAATCAGTGTACATGTGCATCAAAGTGTGAATAAGCGACATAATTGAAATGATGTTAAGCCCTGGGCCCGTATTCACCAACCAATTCTTAAACATCAGTCTTAAAAATAATGAATATTCTGTAAACTGTAATTGACTTAAACTACTTAAAAGACAAGGGTAGCATGACATCAAACACCTGTTGAATGTATAATTCCTCGTTAAGAACATTATTTTATGATATCAGCACCATGTTTAGCCTGTATATATTGCAACTCTTAGGTATATTTATTGAGTCTAAGAATAATATTTATTTTTAGAGTATAAGAATGGATTGGTGAATACGAGCCCTGGGGTAAACTTATACGTCGTAGTGCGCCAATTATTTGCTCATTGGGATGTTTAAAGTAAATTCCAATGTTTAAAATGTGTAAATTATATTTACGGTAATTTGGTATGTAAATAACCACATAAGGAAAACATCTGCAATAATGGATATGTCTATTGCTGTATGTTACAACAACAACACTGATACCTTCAATTTTGGATAGTAATTATCACGCGTATTAAAACGGGCAAGTTGCACCGCTGACTCCGTTCTTTAAACGTAATGATGATTATGATTTTGATGAGTATAATGCTTNTAGACAGAGTAATTATAAGTTCATCGACCTTGAAAAGGAGGTTAAAAACACTTGGATTGTTTCGGAGGAAGCGTCATTCAGATTTGCTTGAAGTTGCGTGTTTTATTCTTTCCCAATTTGAAACATCGGGTGCCTTGCATGGTTATCGATGGATGCATCTTAAGTGTAAACACTATGGATACGATATTCCCAGGGATACTATTTACCGATTTATGCAACTGCTTGACCCACAGGGGATTCAACATAGAAGAAGGAGGAGACTAAGGAGACGACAGTATTCATGTCCAGGACCAAATTTTGTGTGGCATATAGATTCCTATGACAAACTGAAACCGTATGGCATTGCTATAAATGGTTGCATAGACGGTTATTCGAGGTGTGTAATCTGGCTTGAAGCAGCAACTACAAACAGCGATCCGAAGATTGTTGCAAACTATTTCATGGATTCTGTTAGAAAGAAAGGTGGGTGCCCAAAACGAGTAAGGACTGACCTTGGAACCGAAAATGTATACATCGAACAAATGCAGATGTTTCTACGCCGTGATCATGGTGACGAATTTTCAGGCGAAAGGAGTTTTCTTAGCGGAAAAAGCACATACAATCAACGCATCGAGTGGTTTTGGGGATTGCTCCGAAGAGAAATGGGACAGTACTTTATGGATTTGTTTTCGGACTTAGGAAACGACATCAATGACTTATATTGTGGAGATGTATTGGACAAGAGCCTTATTCAATTCTGCTTTCTGGAACTTATTCAGGTACAATTATCTAAAGCTATTACACTGATTTAGTAGTTCTTAAATATTTAATATTAATGGTTTAATGTGACAACTTTTTGTTTGCAAATTATCAAATTGCATGCATCTGCAATATATCAAATGAGTGTCATATATGTTTCAAACACGGTCGATCTTCTTCATTCCTTTGCTTATGCATTTTAAGTTAATTTACAGTTGAAATCAGTATTATTATCAACTTCAATTTTATATAGTCTTAAATGAATTGTTTAAGTTATGTAATTCGGTTGAAAACCGATTACGAGCGTATGTATTTGTTATCCTAAGAATCAGTGAGTATTTCGACGATCGTTATACGTAAAATAGACAACTTTCATTTTTTCGAAAGGACCATACCGTTGTTTTAATTAAAAGCAGTCAGTTATTGCTTTTTAAAAACGAGCCATGATTCTTTTGTTAATTCCAGAGGTCTGAACATTATTTATTTTTTTNTGTCACGTTTAAACTCAATGTAATGTGTGCTAGTTAAATGTCCCATGACATTAAAACTGCTACTAACATTGATGACTGCAATATTACAGGGGTCCAATGGGTTGAATACAAAGTCTTAGCACTGTATTTAGAGTCAATCATGTGCAAAATGACAAGACTTTTTATGTTTCACCAGATATCTTTTTGCTACAGTGTGTTGAAATTAAAAGCTTTTACAATTATCTGATCTTTGATATTTAAGGATCCATTATGCATAAAGGTATTCCTCCAAAATGTATTTGATATATACAGTTAAAGCTGACCTAGCGACCACCTGTGCTAAGCAGACAACCTGCCATATGTGGCCAATTAAAGCTCGTCCATGCATTTTAAGTCTTCACTTGTCTTGTCTTGTTTTAAGCACTATTCTGTCGTATGTGGCCAGCAACCACCCTTCATTGACAGGAATGTACACAAAGACTTAAGTGACATGTGTATAGTGGTCAGTTGTCCTAAATATACCTGTCTATAAACAATGGGTTTCGTGACCCCAGACGGAGAACAATGCATTTAACTTCACAGTATATTGGCTACAAAGGGGTATGTTTCATCCTCTATAATTAAAAGGCTTTATTAATTTATTGCGTATTTGTATTTTGAATTCAAATATGTCATACAACAACGCCAATCTGTCGTATGCAGCCACTGTTGCCCTGTCCCTTCACTGGCTGCATACAACAGGTTTGACTGTAGTTAGCTGATCCTTTTAAATGATCATTTCTTATTTAATCTACTTGCAGTGACAGATATGTGCTGTTGAAGGATGATCGAGTGAAAACCCAAAGATTAGAGGTCACTGCTATTCAGAATCAAGAGACTGCCACTGAAACCAACTTGTATAAGGAAGAATTTCAGGAGACATTATTCACAAAACAATTTCCAAATTAAACAGCAGAAATCACTGTGCAATTTGTGGAGTACATTGCCCAACAAATGCATGTGTATAAAGGTCACTGTGTAGTTCTTGACAGTAAAGGACGGTTTCATTTTGTTACAGAGAACAAGTTGTAATAAAGAATTCATGCATTGTTTAAAATCATGTGTCTCCATGTCTTAAGACCCTTTTGCAAATGACTCATTATTCCTCATCAAGATCTATCTACCTATGAAGTTTGGTGTTGATATCTATTATAGTTTTGGTGTTTTGCTCCGGACACAATTTAAGTATGAAAAAACCCAAAGGGCAATAACTCCTAAATTATTAAAATGGGAGTTATGGTTCTTTTGTACACTGTACTATTCCTCATCAGGATCTATCTTCCTATGAAGTTTGGTGTCAATATCTGTTATAGTTTTGGTGTTTTGCTCCGGACAAAATTTAAGTATGAAAAAACCCAAATGGCAATTACTCCTAAATTATTACAATAGGAGTTATGGTTCTTGTACACTGCACTATTCCTCATCGGGATCTATCTATCTATGAAGTTTGGTGTTGATATCTATGATAGTTTTGGTGTTTTGCTCCGGACAAAATTTACGTATGAAAAAACCCAAAGGGCAATAACTCCTAAATTATTAAAATGGGAGTTATGGTTCTTGTACACTGCACTATTCCTCATCAGGATCTATCTACCTATGAAGTTTAGTGTTGATATCTGTTATAGTTTTGGTGTTTTGCTCCGGACAAAATTTAAGTATGAAAAAACCCAAAGGGCAATAACTCCTAAATTATTAAACTGGGAGTTATGGTTTTTGTACACTGCACCTCTCCTCATCAAGATCTATCTACATATGAAGTTTGGTGTTGATACCTCTTATAGTTTTTTGTGTTATGCTCCGGACAAGATCTCGGACGGACGGACTGACGGAAGGACGGACTGACGGTCAAAAAACTATATGCCCAACACAAATTTATTAAAATCTCAAAATTAACTTTTGGCAAGATTCAATTTTGTCCAGTACCCTCTCTATAATCGCAGTCTCGCTTTCCGTGTCACTTTCCCTGGAATTGCTTTCTGTATTTTGTTTTCTTATTTTGAAATGTTTGGAGGCCGCCAGAACAGGACGTTTCTGTGAACGTGTCATTCTGGAANTTGGGGGGGGGCATAAAAAGGTTAGTCTTGCCTAAAATGAGGCAATAGTCTCGTTTGGTCTCAATGTTTTCCTTCAGTTATTTTAACCATTTGTCAAATTATACTAACAAGTTTTTACAAATTTGTAGCAGAAAACTCTAAATCACTGTGAGAAAATGAGACATTGTTCAAAATGAGCATTTTTTCTTTGTTCCGCACTGATTTCTACTCTACCAAAGCAACATTTTGTATATAATTCAGGTACAATTTATAATTCTGTCTGCAAAATCTTTCAGTTTAGGACAGTACACACATGAGTAGTTTGTTTAAGAGTAAACACGCAGTTTTCTTATAAGGTACATGTATTAGCATTTTTTTTAAAAATAAATTGTTTTGCCCAATACAGTAAAAGATAATAGACTTTGATCTACTTTGGATTAAATGATAAATTGTTTGATTATTAGAATGAGGTTTTTGTCTTCATCAAATATTCAGTTACATCACTGGGTAATTTAACATAAATATCTTCCAGTATCCCAACCAGTACTACCTACCAGTTTTTAATCTGAATCTGGCTATAATGCTGTTCCAATTAACAATACCACCATGGAGCAAAGCCATTACTATCATTGTTTTATGGTCTTTGTATATGAATTTTGTAACAGGCTGATACTACTGGGTATATATTTGTAATTGTTTGAGATTCTTAATACATTTTATTGACAGATAATTGGAAGACCAAGTGTGAAATCATCTGCTGTTAAATTAAATAAATCAGAATTTCAGGTGTAGAAGTTGATGAAAACAAGAATTAAACATTTTATTAGTTTATAAGTATTTAGGGTTTTCTGACTCATAACAAATATTCAACAATATTATTATAAGTCTATTAAAACATTAATCTTAAACTAACTCTTGGTCGCTGCAGATGCCTTTTTTCTCTTGCATTTGGCATTTGAAAGCTTTGTGACAAAAGGGAAATTGCTCTATGATGAGCAATTTCTCATTTTGTCACAATGTTACCTTTTTATTAACAAAACCCAGTAAATCCAATATGCTATAATATGTAATCTGAAAACATTAAGTCAAAGTTGCAAAATATCCTAAGAGGTATAAATGAGTTAACATGATTTAAAATGTTTATTGTGGNCCCCCCTGTAAGCCTAATACAAAAGCTTTCATGGTAAAACTGTGTAAATTTATTCCTTTACCTAAAGTTGACCTTAGACACTTATCATTTTCTTTTTATTGGGGAACTATGGAAAATTAAATACAAATTAATCGGAACTGCTGATTATCCGGAACTGGTTGACAAACTGTATAAGTTATTATTGAGCTGTTTTATGGCAACCGTCAGGCTTTGACTAAATAGCTAGTATAATTCTCATTTATATCTTCAAAATTGGTTCTAGATAAAAAGGTTTTGTGTTTAAATGAAGATTATGATTATTACATAGTATGAAACTTGGTCAGAAGATTTTTCCTAGTGATACCTTGGTCGAGTTCGAAACTGGGGTATGCTAGGTTAAAAACTAGGTCACTTGGTCAAAAAATGAAAACCTTGTAAACACGGTAGAAGTAACATTTCAGGCACAATATTCATGTAACTTTGTCAAAATGTTTGTCTTAATGATATGTCGGTTGAGTACAAAAGTGGTTCCGGTCTGTTAAAAAAAACATGGCCGCCATTGGGCGGGGCAGTTTTCCTTTTTTGGCTATAGAGAAACCTTGTGAATACTCTAGAAGTCACAGTATTTGCCCAATTATCATGAAATTTTGGTCAAAACATTGGTTTTATTGATATTTCAGACTAGTTCGAAAATGGTCCAGATCGATGAAAAAACATAACCACCAGGGGGCGGGCAGATTTCTCTATATGTATAGTGTAAAAACATGTGAACACTCTAGAAGTCACATTTTTGGCCCAATTTTCATGAAATTTGGTCAGAACATCTGTTTGCTAGATACGTGAGTTAAGTTCGGAAATGGTCTGAGTGCGTTGAAAAACAAGGCTGCCAGGGGACGGGGTAGTTTTCCTTATATTTATATAGTACAAAAGGCTTGTGAACAGTCAAGAAGTCACATTTTTTGCCCAATAATCATGAAACTTGGTCAAAACATTACACATTGCTTGTAGTGTTTTCAATACCAACTTGTTTGTTAAAGTTGTCAATTTACTTCAATATTTTTTTTAAATTTTATCGGTTTTCATTCTGTGTTCTTAACGTACCTCCTTTTTGTGATTACATAAGATTTGTACAAACCCTTTCTTGGTGTGTTACATTTTATTTAGCCTGTCAAAAGGCAGCATGTAGATAGAGACAATACGAGATTGATGCCTTTCACTTTCTTTTTTCCATCTGTCCATTTGTTTGTCAACTATACCTGTCCTTAATGACCTCAGAAGCTTTAAAAGCTGTATTTGTATGTCCTCCAGTCTATACTGGGGGACATATTGTTTTTGCCGTCTGTTGGTTTGTTGGTTTGCATCAAACCTTAACATTGGCCATAACTTTTGCAATATTGAAGATAGCAACTTGATATTTGGCATGCATGTGTATCCCATGGATCTGCACATTTTGGAGCCGAAAGGTCAAGGTCATCCTTCAAGGTCAAATGTGTTGGTTGGTTTGCGTCAAACTTTAACATTGGCCATCATTTTGCAATATCGAACATAACAACTTGATATTTGGCATGCATGTATATCTCATAAAGCTGTATATTTTAAGTGATGAAAGTTCAAGGTCATCCTTCAAGGTCAAAGATCAGATATATGGGGGACATAGTGTTTCACAAACACAGCCTGTTCACTTGACAACTAAGTATTTTAAGAGAATGATTTGCTTGATGCAAATCAAAGTAATAATCGTATCTGACTCATCTGGCTCAAAGTCTTGATCAAAAGGTCATATTGTTGACAAAGATTGAATGAACCGACTCCTCAGGTGAGCCATCTTGATTCATGTTAATGATTTTTACCTGTCTGCAGTAAACTGTTGTAGTCAATGTGAGAAATAATCATAATGGTCACTTTATAATATTCCAACAGTAATTTCTATCTCATCTGTCTCCTAGGTTCAGCACAATTTCAAGGATAGCTTTACACAATATGGCTTCTATGACTTGGCGCATTGTCTGATGCTGTGGGAGTTCCTTCTGTGCGGTCTAAAACAGCCCAGACTTATGGACTGTTCTTCATTTATTTATTTTTATAGCCAATCAGGTTGTAGCAAACATTCAGTGAGCCTTAGTATCCACCCTTTTTTGCTCACAAGCTACTTTATACTTATAACAACCGGATCACGTGCATGCCATGCACCTGTATACCCAATATGTCTTCGGTCTTGATAGAAAAGGACGTACCACCAGCTTTTAACAAGCTGGAGGTACGTCCTTTTGGATCGATACCTACAATGTATGTAGCTCTTACAAATCAGGAGCTTGTGAACTATTAAATGCGGCATAGTCTGTTGCTATCCATCATTTTCTGCTTCAAAGCCTTACATTCCGCACTGAATGGAAAATAAATGTGGAACGGTCCATTGACAATTGCAAAAGAGATGACCATTTCTCTACCAGATGAGTTGGAATTCAAGGCTGTTTTTTGTCGGTGAAAGCAATATACGGTTCCAAATTGAGCTGTTTTGCTTACTTTCGTGCAGCAGAATTCTAGAAAAATGGGTAACTCCCATCACTTACTTTCCTATTTTTGAACAAAAATCTATTTTGCAAATGAGAATAATACTAAGTAACTTGATAGCAACCATAACTTACATTATTTGGCTCCTGCTTTACCAACAGATTGATTAAGACAAAATTGCAGGAACAATGACAGGAAAAGTCGAGCACGCTCTCCTCCGACAGCTCTTGTCGTTGCAAATGGTTAATATATAAACTAATGAAAACAATTGACGAAACAGTTTATTTATTGATTTTCTCTTATATAAAATACTTAAAACTGAAAATACAAATTTGCAACTTTGGAAACGTAGAACTGCTAGTTCTATTTTTAACACCGAGGCAATGGATATAACAAAACAAAATCAATTTTGTACGCACACAATAATCATTAATTTTTCAAAACAGCATGGGTCGTGCAAATATTAGACAGTTTTAAACTCAAACTCACAAAGTCTTGTAATTGTTTGGTAATGGATTAGTTATTGTTTACTCATTACTCAAACCCATGTGTAAAGTTGCAGACAGACAGTTATCCAGAGGTAGCCCCAGCCTTTGGATGCAAGGCTCAACTGTATGGGTTGACCCACTTGTATGGGATACCAAAGGGGTCGAAACTTTAACTTCTGCTGCAGCAGAATTTTTTTTGCTCGAGCTGCATTTTTAATAAAAAACGTTGCTAGAGCAGCATTTATTTTTAGATTAAGCCCTTGAACCCGTCATCCAATCAAATGTGAGCTTACAAACGGACGAAATTACCCTAACGCTTCGTCCGTTTTTAAGCTCAAATTTGAATGGCTGACGGGTTCAATGGCTTAATCTAAGAATAAATGCTTTTTAGCAGGATTTTTCCAAAAAATGCTGCTCGAGCAGCAATTCAAATGCTCTTCGAGCAGCATTTCTTTTGCTGTAGTAGAAGTTAATGTTTCGACCCCTTTGGTATCCCATACAAGTTGGTTAAAATCAGATTCAAAACACATTAACTGTAAATATAATATCGCTAATTTAGCCATTTCTCCTTATCTTACAATTATTTCTAGACTTGTCTTCAACAAACCCGTAAAATCCTGTTATTGTATGGTAATTGGTGAGATGAGCCAGCTCTAATGAGCACCAACAACATGGGATTTAGTCAAAAATAAGAATTGTTTTGCCTCGTAAAGGGCCTTTCACTCCCCTTATGTAGAGCCCCGAATCAAAAGAAATTCCTTCATAGGTGCTCAATGTTAAATTGCCACGCGGGCTTTATGATAAGGGTTAAGTTAAACTGACCCTTTTGTTGACAATGACATGTTCATTCATCACTTTATCTTATGTTATTACCACTCATTAGAATCGTTTTCTTAAGAGAATTCTTATAAGTAACAAGACTATTGCCAAGCAATAAAAGTCCCCTGCCGGTAGCTAGTCTATTTGTTGACAAAGCAATCAGAATTCTTTACGTAGAAACAAAAAGAAATGA
This sequence comes from Dreissena rostriformis, assembly GCA_007657795.1. NCBI lineage: Eukaryota > Metazoa > Mollusca > Bivalvia > Myida > Dreissenidae > Dreissena > Dreissena rostriformis. Next base: position 61,813 of record VMBQ01005797.1, read on the forward strand.
CGTGCATAATCTCCATATTGCCATCTGTTCATGTTTCAAGTTTCATGAACACAATGAAGAACTTTTAAAGTTATTCAGGGATCCAGATAAATGTGACTGACTGACAGATTGACTGACAGAGCGCAAACCATATGTCCACTCCTGTGAAACCGGTAGGGGACTAAAAAAAGTGTGCCTTAAAAATGTATAAAAAAAAAGGATCCAAATATACCCTACCAACAATAAGTCAAACTAACATGAATAATTATGTGTACATAAACCCATTTAAATATATTTTCAAATATTTTGATATTCTTATACCACATTTGATAAATAACTGAAATTCAAATAGCATGCAGGATATTGAACATCGCTACAAATCAGACTTGTACAAGCCTGCAAAGTCTTACCTCAAACCCAAGTAAAACAAACTGATTCAACTGATTGCAAATCATATTTCAAATATAACAACCTTCCCATACGAAATGTTATATTGTTAAGAAACACAACAGAAATGGTAGAGTATGAAATAGAGCCCCATTTAAATTGTGATTTTGAAATTTACATTGACTTAAAGTTTGAATCTTATGACAACAATATCTAATTGGAGACACAATTTCAGATATAACAAGTACATGAAATACCTGCACAAATACAGGCTTATTAAAGAGTTTGTAGACCTATCAGCTCTTTCCACGACGGAAGACATCTTGTTCGACTAAGAGCAACGTTTTTGAAAGCAGGGGATCACAAAATTGAACGAAATTAAGTTTCACATTTTGTGTTTAAATAGTAGTAATGAGCAATATATATATGAAATATGAGATATGTTGCCCAACTGTTATGAGGAATACAAGTCTCACAATTATCCTACAAGCGTTGGCATATGCACACGCAAACATATACATGTATGCACATTGTTTTGTGTTTTAAAATCTATGGTTCTGTATTTCCATTTCTTATGTTTATTCATTCAGATGATATCCATTACCCAGACATTTGAGTCCAATACTCCCATGAATTCAGACCTGAACTGGGGAAAACTCTCGTAGGATTTAGATAACTCCAAAAGGCAAGAACACGTATGCGCGATTGGTCGCCTTGCTAGGCCGCTGACGTTGACGAATACAACTTGTATCTCTTTGCTGACCATGAGATCAGATCCTGTACAAAATCTCACGAACTTGCGTAGCGAGTCACTGTTTAATTCTCTGATGAACCTTCTGAGATGTTGTGCAACGGTTTGTTCCTCGGCGCACATAACTTCTGGAAACTTAAACATTTTGTTGACAAGCTTTGATGTTGGAATAAGGTCAGTGTACAGCTGGGTAAGATGGTCTTCAGTAATGTTTAATTTTTTCAGGATAGGCTGGAGACAATCGGCTATGAACATAGGTGCCTGGATAATTTCTTTATGTGCAATTTCGTTAAGTAATTTCGAAATATTGTTTGACGTAGGAAGGGTCTTACAATCGTGTAGCTCAAGTGCATCCATGAGATCGTCCTGTTCGACAGATGTAAAATCGGACAAAGCTTTCCTCAGTGTGATTGCCTCTTCTTGCGGTATGACATCGAAGAAATTGTCGAGAATATTAGCTGAATATTTTTCATAGATACACAGCTGAATGAAAGGCAATGACAACTGTATAGGAAAGTATTTACATGATTCCCATCCAAATATGATGATTTTAGCAACTGACTGCCATTCTTTCTCAGCAAAGTCGTGTCGCAGATATGGGACTTTAAACTTTGTACCTAACGTACATTGGTCGTAAAAGGCCGTCCAAAACTCGGAAAGGGCGTCCCTCGTCACCCCACCGCTATCTTCTGCAGCCTCTAGACGACCATCTGGCATCACCATCTGGACAGACACTATGTCTTTTGTTGGATCAATTTGTTTAAACGCATCAATTAATTCTCGCAACAAATGGCCGCGGTGAAGTTTTAGCACTATTTTTTTCAGGTGTGGGAGATCTAGAGCAGATTGCTGAATGGGATGAGCCATAAGATCAGGAAGGGATTCATCATCTGATAATGGAATCCCAGCGAACTCCATTGCATGGGACAGGATATCTCCATCATTGGTATTGTCATTTTGGAGTTTATACATTGCTGCATAATCATCCACGGTTTTGGTATTTGACGTAATCTGGTCGTTTAGTACACTTTGAGCGGCCGGAGGGGTTTCAGGCATCAGTGTTGTATTTCCGATATCGTTTGTCTTTTGTGATGTAGCCAAATAAAATCTTAAAATAGGCAACTTTGTCCTCTCATACATGTCGGCAACTGTTACGTTACCGTGGATTTCACGGTCTGCGAAATCCCACAGATCGAAATTGAAGTTGGTTAACGGTCCTTTGGACGACAAGCCATTTGGGAAAAAAAGACCGATCGCTTGTTGTATAATTTCTACCTTTGTTGCATGTTTTGGTATCTCGGTTTTCCTTGTTCCACCCCCTTTATTCTTTCGGATTTGAGTGCTTCGTTGGTTGCTCTTATGGATCCAGCCAATTTCTATCATTCTGTTTTGTTTTGCGGCGTTCCTATTGCCGAAAGGGCGATGTGGATTTCTCATGTCTTCGAGATTATGCTCTTCTTTACTGGTTGTCTTTTTCTTACGGGCCGCCTCAAGCTTTTCTTGTAGTACTGTTAACAGTTTGTTTTTCTTTGTTCGTGGTGTCTCTTCTTCTTTACGCACATGTACTCTTAATCGGATGCGATCGCCCTGATGTGGTAAGTAAGATGACAGTTCTTCGTCGCTCATATGATACACAACGTCTGGAGTAATCTGAAATTATAAAAATGTATCATACTATCATAAAATACCAAAATGAGTAGTCAATTGCACCTTTTAACGGGGAAATCTTAAACAGTCACTGGATAATGTATTTTTTTGCACCTGTTAGGCCAACATTTTTATCTTTTTTTT